>QWTY01017346.1:11915-38472 GCA_008033365.1 Pseudorectes ferrugineus | reverse complement strand
CCCTTCCCTTCCCTTCCCTTCCCTGCCCTTCCCTTCCCTGCCCTGCCCTGCCCCATTTCCCCTTTCCTTCCTGCTTCCCTTTTCTCTTATTTCCCTTCTTTTTCCTTTTAATTTCTTTTCCTTTTTTCCTCTTCCCTCCTTTTATTTTTCATTACTGTATTATTATTATAAAATTGTCATCCCACCAAGGCACAATTCATCTTTCCCTTTTTGCCCACTTACACGGATGCAGTGTGTGAAACAGTGTTATTTTGATTTGGTCACAGTTCATATCTGTGAGACACAGGTGTGATCAGCTGCAGCACTGTGAGACAATGATGAATGGGCCCTTTAGAGCTTAGCTTTACATTTCAAGAAACAGCAAAAGAGATTAAAGGAGAGAGAAACTAAATATGTGCCAGTGCTTTTCCCTCAAAAAGCAAGAACACTAAATCCATGTACAGACATTTACTTCAGCAACCACAAGAAATGAATTCTAGGAAATACAAACCAGCTTGTATTTTAACAAGGTAGTAGGTGAATTTGAGATTCAAGATGGGGGAACATATGGTTTGTGCTCTAAAACATATCACAGGTGTCCCAGTAATCTCATTTTACTATTTACATTTGCGTTCAAGGGCTTGATTTCCTCTTCAGTGAAGAACAATTTTCCCTAAAGATTTATGAATAAACAGAATAGGTTCTTAAAGGACAAGTAACTGGAAGCTGGTTGTAGTGCAGTACCTCAATCTCACTTATGCAGATATCTCCTGTGTTGGTTTATGTCCAGAGGTTTCCATTCGTAACCTCTGGTCCAAGTCTTATTGATTCAATTCCTACTTATGCATGATTTTTTCACAAAAGTAGGTTATGCAGAAAATCTGAATCTCCCCTCCCCAGACTAAATATCAAAGAGTACAGAAGGACATTTAATATGAAAAGATTATGCTCTAAGTATACAAATTGCAATGGACAAACTGTGTTGCTGTGTTGTAATCCAAAATTTCAATCAAAAATCATTCTTCATACAATATTGTTAAGGCTGGTATTAGAAAAGGATTTGCTAAATACTAAATAGAGAATCAATCAAACATTTTATTGCAAAATGACATCTTAAGTAGAGCTTTTTCTAAAACACTATATGTTTTATTTTATATAGTTTTTATTTTTCTGTTTTCTCTTATGTGCTAGAGACATTATTTAAACATCATTGTGCTAAACAGAAAAATACCTTAACTTTGAAGCTCCATCTGGAAGTAAAATTGTATTTGTAAATGCTTCATTGAACAAAATTTTTCAAATATAATTCAAGTATAGTAATCACATTTAAAATACAATTTTTTCATAGTTGTGTCCCATCTGCTCAATACTGATAAGGAGTTAAAAAACCAAGCTATAAAAATCAATGCCACTAAATGCTTATTAATTATAAAAGAACTTGCTTAGCTTACTGAGCACATTTAATAACAGGAACATATATTCCCAGGTATAGATGCAAATTTTAGACGATTAATTTAAAGTTTACAAAGTTTATAGGCATCATACTCATTTCATTTAATCTGATTCTACACTGAGTGGATCATTCTACTATTGGTAAAGCACACAATTTCTGCTTGGGTTAAAAAAAGTCATTTCATATTAAAGGTCAGCGAGGCATAGTGGATAAAGTTGCATACAACATACCTTCTGCCATCTTTGCAAAATTATCAGCAAATTTAAGACTTACGACTACTTTTCTCAGACGTTATATTTAAGTCCAGTAGCATCATGAGCTGATTTAACCAGTTGTTGGTGCATGAGGCATTCAGGTCAATTAGATTGGCACAAGAATGTTTCAAGGTTTTTTTCAGATCCAGCCTCACAAAAGACACTGGAGAGAGATAAAACACATTAATGATAATTTTTTTGACATCAGTACACATGGCTGCAAAAAAAGAGTAGTCAAAAAACGAAAGCTTATGATATTGAAACAGCAAGTTGTAGACTAGTGGAAGTGGCAGAGTAGGAATGACTTAATTAGAGGCTTTATGAGCACCTTATTGAGAGGTGTGTGTTAAGTTTTTATTACTGTAAATCTGGTTCTGGCAGAAGCAAGCACACTTGAGAATAAAGGCAGTCAGTACTGCAGACAATACAAAGTGATAGACCATAAATTAATTTGTGCCTTCAACAGCACAGCCAGAGCTTGACACCGCCACCCCACACTCATAAAAAAATTTTTGGATATCTCTGTACCACAAAGGAGTGCTGCTTTCCAGAGCAGATCTGTGAGAGGTACATCCATCTTCTTCTTCCTTTTCTTTTACTCTGCCATTTTCAAATGATCAAATGTGTGGGAGATGTTTTGGCACATGGAGAACTGTCTTCAAACACAGTGGGCATAGGCTGTGTATCCTACTGATCTATGCAGCTTGAGACCAAGCAAAACTTCATCAGTTCAACAATGAATAGAAAGGTTTCACTTTGTTCAAAACTCTTCAAACCTTTTTGTCTGAACCTTTGAAAGTAAAAATTGAAAAATCCTGTCCAGAATGATTCCTGTTTATGGCAGATTCCATTCATAATGATTTTAAAACTCCACTGATTTTCTTTTAATATATACCATTTTCATTCAAAAACATACTGTTCAATAGTATATTTTTTGTGAAACATTTTGTATTACATTGTTATTTTTATGGATTAAAGTGTTTTGCCACCCATATAAGAAAGAAAAACATTAGCTTTGTTTTAGAGCAATGCACTGTAGCCACTGTATTTCACCAGCTAAACTGGAGTAATAGAGGTTAGCACTGTTTAATGAATGACAAAAAAGCCTTTATGGAAGAAAGAAATTTGAAAAAAATCAAAACAATGTAGACTTTGAAGCCACATTAAATCATTTGTATCATACATCTATGCGACAGCAGTGATCTACTGAGATTTGCTGACACATACCACATATCAACACTTATTTAAAGCTGTGAAGCTGCGTGACACTGGGATAATAGTGCCTGGCCAGATGAATGTATGCTTTTTCATTTAAGCATTTATGGGAAGTACCATAAGATGGCCAAACTTCCTTTATATGCAAATGAACAATGTCTTTACTATTGTATTTGATTGAATATAAAAATCCATCTTGGTCTGAAAATGTCAGTATAACCTTTGATAAAGGATTAAGACTCTGCAATTTATGTCTAACCTAAACTCCAAGTAAGTTCCAAATTCCATTTTTTGACTCTTAAAGCTTTTTTCTTAGGAGTTCACATATTCCCCAAATTCAAAGGTTTTGTTTCTTTCACAGGTATTTGTGAAAATGGCCTTGCAATGGTGACAGAGTGGTAGTGATTCTTAAAAGCTTTGTGAAAGGAAAATAGAGTGCAGGTTATGTAGCAGAAGAGAAGAAAGGAAGAACAGAGCTCACATATATAATTTTTGCTATGTAAGTTTGTACTATATTGTGGTGTTCTCAGTAGTGTATCCTTCCCCATCATTTCTGATTACTTTTGATCTTAAAAAGTTTTGTGGCTACTACTTCCTGTTCTGCAACAAAAAACCCCAAACCATTAGACTACTTACTTGTGTCACCAAAGCAAGAACACTGCTGCTTTAGCCATAATGAATTCAACTGGAGAGACTGAAATAGCAAACACAAAAAAAGAAGAAAATATGTGTTTCATTGTTATTCTTAGAAACATGCTTAGAAAGATGCTTGTGTTTGGTAATCCACAGGCAAATGGTACTCCAGCCAGAATTGCAGGGAAACAGAAAGTAAATGCAAAATGAGGACCTGTTGCCTCAGGTAAAAAAGGTAGAAAGATTTGTGTATTTTATATTCTATTCCTTGCAAGGCTCTCAATGCATTGATGCTTCCTCTTCTGGAGAATTCACATTGCTCTTTCTTCAAAATCAATTTTGAACACATAAGACCTTTTATTGAGTAGACGGTAAGCAGAGCAGATTGTGATTCCCCTGCTAGTCCAAGAGCAGACTACTAAAGCCACAGAGAAAAACCCCAACACCACAAGATATTTGGGTTCCAGGGTAAAGTGCTCTTTTCGGGAACCAATTTGATCCTCACCACTTAAAGAGAACTTTCAAAATTAAAATTTCCTTTTCTGGTCCCAAACCTAACTTATTAATTGTTAATTGGCAGACAAATGAAAAATAGATACTGGGCTTGGTATGTTAAACCAGATTTAGTCTGTTCACTATTTCAGCCAAATGCTGAATTAAAACTTAGCATCCTAATAAAATGGTGCAGGTCCTCCCAAGACATCCCTTCTCCTGGCTGTATCTCTGATGTATCTCTAATGAGTGTTGAGTAGGAGGGGATGATTGCTCCTCGGAAGCTGGTGTCTGTGCCTCTGTCCATATGACATGGAACACCACTGGCCTGTTTCCCTGGAGGGGCTCCCTGTGGGCTCATGCTCAGCTCACTCTCTGCCAGACCTGCCAGGCCCTTTCAGCCGAGCTGCCCCCAGCCAGGCAGCCCCCAGCCTGTATTGTCCCAAGGGCTCTGCCTGTCCTGGGTGCAGGGCTTAGCATTTCTCCTCGTCCATTTTCATCAAGCCCCTGCCAGCCCAGTCCTCCAGACTGTGTAGGTCCATCTGGAGGCCTTGAGCCCTGTCCTCAAGTGTGTAGAAGGGTCTTCCCAATTTGGTGTCATCTGCAAACTTGATGACTCCAACCCCTATTCTGAAGTTACAGCCTTGACCATCTTGTAAGACTCCATTTACCACTTGAACAAGCACAATCTAAGCCAAGGCCTATGATGTGGCAGGGGAGTTGATCCAGTCTTCCATGTTCTTATCCTTCTTGATTTTCCTTGCGACTACATTAACAGTGGGGATACAACATGACCAATTTGGGGTTCATCTGCTCTAAGCATATCGAGATTTCTAGTGACAAGACAAGGGGTAATAGTGTTAAACTGAAAGAGGATAGATTCAAACTAGATATAAGAAAGAATTTTTTATGATGAGGGTGAAACAGGAACAGGTTGCCCAGAGAGGTTGTAGATGCCCCAGGTTTGGATACTGATGGTTAGGTTGATAACGTGTGGCTATGGCAATAATCTCAGTCTTCAAGCTCTTAATGTGAACTGGGAAGGAGCAAATAAAGCCAAAAGAGATGAGGCTTGTGAAAAAAAAGGTGTATCAGGTCAGAAGTGGGAAAATAGGACAGCAGGATATTTCCCCAAAACTATAAATTTTTTTCCTGCTCATTTGTTATATGTAATCAAAACCCTCTGCATCTCTTAGCAAACCTTCCTGTTTCAATGGTTGTGGGATATGCTCTGTTAATACAAGTGCTAGGTATTAAAGCATTTTTGTCTTCACAGCTTCCTAGGAACCTCCTGTATGGTTATGCATGGGTTTTTTTCTTGGTCTTACTTTGTAGTAATTTTGAAAGTTTATTGGTCATGGTTCACACAGGTATCCACAAAACTTTTTTGCATTTCTAAAAGTAATATTCTTAAAATATCTTTCTGTTTTCTGTAATATTGGCTTTCAGATTGAGTTCACGATACAGGCTTTGTGGAATCAGGAATATTTTCTTTTGAAAGGAAAATTGATATATGATCTGGTGTGACTTAAATTTATATTCCTGAGAACTCCCTTGCTGCTCGATCACTGTCCTTCTTCCCATTTTATTTCATTTTTTCGTACAAAGATGCTTAAAAATAGCAAAATAAAATATTTTAAAATTCAAAAATTAGAGCTTCATAGGGTTTTTTGGTAAATTTTATTGTTTTTGTATCAATCCTGAAAATTAAAATATTATTTAAAGTCTCCAATTTCCTGTTTTTCCCATCTTATTTACTGAAGATTTTGATTCTGCTAAATTCTTTTCAGCATGCTTCTTTTTTTAGTGAGGAAAGAGGCCTGGACAGATGCATATGCAGAATATAGTCCTTGAATCTTTGGAACAGTTGTCAGAATTCCAGTTTGTTTCCAGCTTCATGGCTGTGAGAAAGGGTTTGGAAATGTGGGGACAATGCATTGATGCTGCCTAAGACTTTGGAACTTAGTAAGTTGAATATTAAAATATTGTATAATCTATTTTTTTTTCAGCTGTAGCTACTTCCTGTGAACCAGTTTGCATTAAAGCCTTTTCCTACAACTACATAAATTAGTAATTAATTAATATAATAGTATATTCCTGTTTTTAGAAAGTAGGATTTTAAAAATCTTACCTACATTACTTCCCTTAATCGGTTATTGCATGTTTCACTGACAAAAATATGTTTCACAGGAACAATTTATACTTTTTTTCCCACACTTTTGTCATGATTAGATAGAAAAATTAGGAAAATAGGATTACAGTATTTATACATATCCAAAATTTTATGGAGAAAACACTAAAATCTAGATTAAGTTTTTTAAAAGTCAGAGCAATATATAAACTCAGAAAACTTTTTGGGACTCACTTTTCCCTTTCCTTTAAAGAACAATTGCCTCATTTAGGAATAATTGGTATTCACTAGGGAAATGCACATGTTCTGAAACCTAGTAATTTCCAATTGCCAAGATACCTAATGAGTTGTCTTAACAAGATTACCAAACATATAAAAGGAACTAATTGCATTGCATTTAATTCTGAAATCACAACTACATGCAAAATAGGTTTTGCAGCTGGCATTTTGCTGGCAATGCAAGATGAAAATGAGGAGGTAACTAGAGATCAAGGGATCATCCTGCTCAGTTTTTAGGAAGAGTCACTCCTTCCTCCTCAAATGACACCAAAATTATACACCATTATTTCTTGAAGAGAGAAACATTTGAACAATCTGTGACATGACAAAGGATTAGTCAAACACATCAATTCTCCAAAAATGTGTTTAATTAACTGTCTTTCATTTATTTATTCACATTGTGATCTGCTATTCAAATAGCAATGGACAGGTATTATTTCATAACATAATTTGGGGGTTATATTTTTCATTCAAATTTCTACTGATGGTTTATTGTACTGTTTGTTCATTCACAGATACAAACTCTTGCTTATTAATTAGTGATTAAAATAATAATTTCATTATTTTTTAAAAATATGAATACAAGATATTACTACTCTCCAAAACAGATAAGAAAGTTTATTATCCTTACTAACACACTCATTGTGCTGTCACATGACTTCTAGAATTATATTGCTGTTGTATTTTCAGAGAATACTCCAACTAGAGATCCATATATCCACTCTGACATCAAATGATGGATTGGTTTTCTTTTCTTATCTTTGCACTATGGTAATTATTATCAATCTTCCTATGTTCAATGTACTACACGTTTTTTTCCAATAAATCAAAACACAAGAAATATAATTTTTTTTCTTTTAAATATTTGTAAATTCCAATTATGATCTCAGTGTTATGAGATTTGGTTTAAACTCCTCAGAAATATCTGTATGGTCTGGTTAGCTTTAAATCTTCCTGAAAAATTATTTGGTTAAAATTATTTTCATTTTGAAGAAAATTCTTGTGATAAAACACTATCATAATTTTAAACTGGTTGTATTTTCTTGTTATTTAGTCATCATTTGAACCTTGGCATTTTTAAAATTCTACGTGGTTATAAAGGACTATTTTATTTGACAGCAGCTGTTGATAGGCTCATGCAACAATAAGAGAGAAATTCAAGACTGAGGAATAAGAGGGGATATGATTAAATCCCCCTTCTGTTTCTTTCACTTTTTTAACTGATCTAGATATTGAGGCTGGCATGAGGTTCATGTGAGGATTCATCATAATTTTGTTGCTGATCTGAACCATTTGAAATATTCATCACAGATGTTCACCACAGTGTAGCCACCTTCTTCCAGAATTTGTGAAGCAGATATATTCTCCTTCAAAAATATTAATTGTTCAAGGCCATCTACCAGAGATTAAGTACATTATTTGGAGACACTTATATCTTTTTAGCACAATATTCCACTGTTCATTTGTGTCGTGTGATTATCTACCTGGATCACAAAGCATTCCTTCTGTTTCTTATTATTTAACTAATAACTGGCATGTGTAAAAATAGAGAAAAATAATCACATTTGGTTGTTGTGTCTTCTACTGAAAGACCATCAAACAAAGCTGGTAGGAAACAGGTTCCAAGAAAAACAAGAAGAATGGGGCACTTTCGCCTTCATAGCTGAGCAGTGAAAGTTCAAGTAGAGACAAGGAAAGTCCTTGAATCCTTCAGGATCTTGAGATGTGTAGAAGAAACAAACAAGTCACAAAATACCCAACCCCAAAATAGAATTCAAAGAGTAGTAGAAAAAAGCATCATATTGGTTTGGTTCATTTTTATGCTTCCCCAGATACATGCTTGCTGTTTCTTGTGGTTAAATAAAGGGTACAGGGATAGCCTGACCTTGACCTCACCCAGCATGGCCCTTCTGTTTTTCCAGTGATGCCAGTGAAGTCTTTGAGGTCCATAAACATTTTCACCAATGTATTATATGTACATGTCCAATCTTTGAAATCATTCAGGGCATGACCGCAGGAGTCACAGGAAATCTAACTCAGCCCTTTTATTCACAAATGAGATTTCTGCTGTTCAGCCAGTTCTAAGTGCTTCTATTGTTAAGGGCATATATCAATTTCACTTTCAATTTCTCTTCCAAATAGGTACCAGGAGAGAATACTGTTGAAGAGGAATAACTAACAGCAAATTTTGACTTGATAATATCTTTCTTTATCTCATAGTCTCATTAAAATATATTCCATATGAATGACCTTAAATACTGTAGCTGTTGTGAACTGAGATGGGCAAATTGTGAAGTCTGTGAGTAATCCTTCTTCAAGCAAAACAGAATGTCTTTTCATACTTCTTGACAAGATGTGTGCCATATTTTCTGTAAATACACAAGACTTTTCTTCATCTAAAAATTGCAAACCAAAAATGAATCATGCTTGTAAAATTTTACTATCATATTATTGCTCTGCACATCTGTTTGAGACTCTGCTATGATTGACTGAAAGGCTTGAGTAAAAATAGGAAAACAGACACAGCTGCAAGTAAAAGGAAAGGAAAAAAAGCAAAAAACAGTAGGAGACAAATGACATAATGTACAAACTGTTGTTTCCTCCTCTATCTTATCTTTACATACTCTAACTCTTGTATTGAATTTTTCTAGTTCAGCAATATTTCCCCTATTCACTTGTCATTGTGATTCCTTCCGTCTCTGTTGGAATGGCTCATTGTTGCATATGACAAAGGGGGAGTGTTGCAGAGGCTCTGAACTGAACAGAATTCCTTTTACCTTGAAAGAGTTTCTGAAGACAGGACATTTCCTTCCTGATCATTTTGAGGCAGTTAAAAGAGCTATTCTGTTCTCTTTTCCTTATGTTGCCATTCATACCTCTGCTTTTTTAAATGTGGCTTGTCCATTTTAGACAATGCTAGTGATCATGCCTAGACATTGTCTTAGCAATGTAATAACACAGCAAAGCAGAGGCAAAGAAACAGCACTTCCATTCATCCATCTGCAGGATCTTTCAGTACAAGAGTAATCTTGGCAGAGGAAGGCTCACAGGTACATCCATTCACACAGTACCCAGGAGCCTCTCACGAACAGTGTTAAGCAGAATTAGAACAGAAGAGGCAAAAAAAAAATTTAAAAGCATTTTTAAAGTCTTTGTTAGAGAGATTTTTCTTGGTCACCTTATCTTCAAACTCATTTTCATTGATTCTGAGGAAGAATAATTTGATCCCTGTTCCAGAGTGGTGAAGCAGCCATGTGATCTCTGTTACCTCTAAAGTGTCTGAGTGCCTGGCGACTGACAAGTGAGGCTGTAAGGCTGCACAGTGTAACTAACAATGTCAAAACTATTGATCAGAATTTAATTCTTATGAGCTGATAACTATGTTTTATGATTGTAGAAATTGAAGAGATATAAGAATGTATGCTGGAACACTATTGCAATTAAAACCTATCTCCAAGCAACAACATTGCATTAAAATACATTAGGACTATCTCTTTCAATCACAACAAATCTTTTGAGTTATTATTTAATTTTGTTATTATATTATTTTCTCAAAACAGTTGGTCTTAGCCTTTACAGAATCCCAATAAAACATCTTAAAACTGTAAAAACAATAATACTGCAGAATTTCTGGAAGACAAAAAAACATTTGACTTTCCAGACAGCCTTCAGCACATAGAAGTACCATAAACAAAACCCCTGTGCATAATAAAATGACATCTACTCCTACAATTGAAATGCAGGAGAAAATGTGGTAACCTATACTCCTACAAATTCCTAGGCTAAACAACTTGGAAACAACCAATAAAAATTATTGTAACACACTGAGGTCTCACTAGTGTATATCTAGCTATAACACTGGAAAAAAAAATCACCTCTTTTCCGTACAGGGAACAAAATTAAATGCAAACATGTTTAATGCAAGCATAGAGCCTCTGCACACTTTTCATAGTAGCACTCCCTTAGTGTACATTGTCAGATGGTTAGTGAGAGGATGGTGAGAAAATGAGAGGAGCAAAGCAAAGCATATTTCTTTTTTCTCTTTTCAGAGCTGATAGAAAGAACACGTATATGATATGTATATGATAATATTAAGTAACTTATAAATTAAAAAGTGGTAAAATATATGGCCAAAGAAAAAATCTGTTTTCTTGCACATGAAGATTCTAGTCACTGTCCTATCTTTCTGCAGTTAAAAGTGCAATGATATCTTGTCAGCTCTTTCTGCAAAGCCCTTTCAACTGTAATTAGTATGAATGTTAATGAACAGAGGCTTTTCAGATAAATATGAATATCTTTTTTTAGATGCTTCTTGGTATTACACAAATTCTTTATTTTTAGCAGCTTTTCCCAGTAACTGTATCTACTTGGAATAGAGTAAAAATTCAGTTAATTTTCCAACTCATGTTGCAGTCTACATAGTGAAGTGATATGATTAGAACTTGATCGAATGCTGCAACAAAGTCTTTGTGAACACTTTTTGTATACAGTCATGAATTTGTCTTGGAGCAGGCTGGTCTTGGGGCACTCCAAATGATTTCTTTTCCTTCTAAGAAGCTGTTGAAATTAAAGTATTCATTCTGAAAGCTTGGCTAGAAAACCAAGAGTGACTTCTAGTCTCTTGTCTGCTAACCTGCACTGAACTATAAGTTATGTATTTCAAGACTGTAATAAAATGTGTTTTCTGAATCATCTATAAAATAAACACAAAAGATTTTTTAAAAACCCCAATGCTTTATTGCTTATTTTAGAATATACCAGCAACATTTATGCACATAAACATGAATGGACACTGGCATGTTGTGGCAGAGTGAACAAGTTTATACCATGTGACTTCTAGAAAAAAGAACAATACATCATATAGGTAGAGGAGTTTACATCTGAGCACAGGTTCATACTGTTCATGTCACCTCTGAGTAAATTTTATTTCCTCCAGATGTTTGCCTTTTTTTGCTGTAACCACTACAGTTTACTGCAGCAAGTTATGGATGTCTCTACCTGGGTTTGCATCAGTGTGCAAATTAAACCTGACTGTGTCCTAAAGTTGCTGTCAATCTGCTTATGAACTGCAATATTTTTTCCTGAGAATGGTGACAGGAGCCCTTTGGTGCATGAGGATTCCAGATTAGGGTCAATGTGCAGCAATTGTGGAATGAAAGTACACATATAGCAAAGTTCCACCAAGAAAAAGCAAGACAAAACCTAAACATGCTCTTTGTCTTGAATAGGAAAGGGGAACCTGTAGTTTGCTTTGTATTCAAAGTGTGGGACCAAACCATAGATCACACAGTCATCTAGCAAAGTGATATAAAAACGTGACACCTGCTGCAGTGTTTTATGCCATTAGAAATGGTAATTAGTAATAAAGTCTTTGTCTATTCTTTGTAACAACATCTGGCTGAACATCCATTGTACTATATCATGTAAATTATGTTTAGAAGCATACAGCACCTGTAATGCTTACGTGGGGAAAGTGATTTCTCAAGACTTTTTGACATGTTTAGATATCAGTTCTGAAGCCTTTTAGACGAGTTTGTAATTTATCTCTGGTTGGAAACCAAGCTGATCTGATTGCAAATGTGCACACGAGTACAAGACACCAGGACAAATTAAAACTACAGGTGCTTACCTTTTGAATTTCTCATACATTTACAAGATGAAGTCATTATTCTTAAAGACTAATATCTGTAGAATATGTGTGTGAAGATGAATATATCTAAATGTATATGTGATATGATGTATGTGTATCTCTATATATGGTTATATAAATATATTCTATGTACATATGTATCTACACATGAGTATATATGCATATATGCATACCCATTTCTAGATACATGCTTATATATCTACATACATAGACATATATGGGGAATATATGTCAACTATAACTGGTTTTTGGTTTCAATAGAAGTGATGCCAAGGTAAAATCTCTCTGTCAAGTTTGAAAGTAATGCACAGCAGAATTTAATTATTCCAAGAGAAACAAAAGAAAAACTCGTTTGGTGTGATTATTTGTTGTAACTGCTGTTGTAGAAGCCACAGACTCATGCTAGTATTCTGCTAGGGTTCATCCAGAAGCAATTATTTTACTACTGTTTTTGTTAGATGAGTAATACTCTCCTTAAGAACTGAACTGGAAGGAGATTATTAGGTGGAGTGCAAAAGCACAGAGAAAAATAAGAAGTCCAAACCAGACATTTTTGTATGTCTTTGTAGATGCCATAAGTAATATTGTGGATCTGAATTTTAACTTGCAAGCTGGCAATAACTGGAGTTTGAATTTGCATCAGGAAATTACATCCAAATCTTGTACACAGAACTGTTTTCTCTCATTTATGTCAAACACAGTTGCAGTGTATCAGTGCTACATTTTTTGCTGCACAGTTATTTGAAAGAAAGAGAGAGACCTGTGGAAGGAGTTAAGAAGGTGTAGTCTTGTGTGTAAGCAAAGCTGTTTCATCACCTGACAGCACTTCTCCTTTAAGTCTTGACTGCTTCATACCATTGCCTCCAATATTATTTATAAAGTAATTATCAAATATTCCAGCTATCATGAATTGTGTCAAACAAGACTTCTCAGAGATTCTAGTAGTGGCACTGGATTTACCATATTAAAATATTCCCCCTTAGTTTCTCCTAACTAAGTGATGTATACAGAAATTAGACTCCTTTGAGAAGTTTCCCTGATACTTTCGGAAAATAAATGAAAAAAAAAATAGTTGGATGCCCAGAACAATATTCCTATCGCATTTGGCTTATCTGATTTATTTTCTTTTGTAAATTCTGATAATTGGAGTTGGTCAGCATTTTCAGGGAAAGAAAAATATTTCTGTAGCAACTTACACTGGAGAATAGTTTGCACAAAGAATAAATCTAAAAAGAAAAGGTCATGCTCATCCTTTTCTCCAGTCAGAAGACATTCCAAAATGAACCAGAATTCCAATATCATAACAATAATAATTTTCCCTCTCGCTTTCAGAGACAATTTTCCTTTGGGAACACCTTGCCACACGAGCATAGCTATTGAGTTCAGATGTGAAGAGATGTTGTATTCAGAAGAGAGAAGCTCTTTCGGATTAGAGAAAATTTTTCAGTTAAATGAATTCCACTTCACAGCAAGAGAGAGTGATACTGTTGACCTTTGTTGCATAAGAGTTGTAAAACCCTAAGTGTTAGCGCTTCACAGAAAACAAAACAAAAGCCATAGAACATTCATTAATGGACTTCTGTACAGATTAAAGGGAGCATGACTGAGCACTCTGCCAAAAGTAAGGTGAAGGGAAGGGAACTGTTGATCATCACATTGTTTAAGACCTGTTACGTTAAATGGGTGAAAGCAGTATACTATAGCTTGATCTTTTTGGCAGATGCATGAGAAAAAATATCCAACACATAACTGATATGAATGAAACATTTGGGAGTCCTTGGAGAAAATATAAATAGGAAAGGATAATAATGCTTGTTCTGTTCTATGAAGAGACAAAAATGCATATTCTGCTCTTCTGTTGGAAGTCTGTCTCCATTTGGCACAGTGTGTTACTTGCTTCTATGAGACAGGAATTGAATTTCCATAAAATACAAGCTTTCTAACTGGTGCTATTTAATGGACCTTTGTCGCTTAAACGGATGTGTAGAGAGACCTTTGAAACTGGAGACTCATATGGGACTTCAGAACTAATATGTGACTTCTCAGAAATGTACATTATTAGACTGTCTAGAGTTTGTAGGCAAAGTTCTGTTTTTCTGAAATAGAAGTGCTCTTGTTTGACACAGCAAATTCCTGAAGTGATTTTGTTTGAGGGGCAAGATATCTTTTGAAGAGAACCAGGAGCATCTTCAGCTCAATAATCTTAAACCCCAGCATGAAGAAATGTTTTTTCTGTACAGGACTCCTCTTTTCCCACTAGGGTCATCTAAAGGCTTCCCCTTCAGCTCTGAGATGCCTGAGGAAATCTTTAAGATTTTGCCTTACACTTCTGACATTCCAAAAGTGAAAGGAATATTTTATTTTTGTTTCTTTGTTTGTTTTGGGTTTTATTATTAGTTTTGTCTCCTCAAAATTCCAGTAGGCAAAAAAGTTCTTCCTGGATGAGTCAAAATCTATCCATGGTCCTTTCTCATTTTCATTGGTGAAGCTCTGGACAAGTATTCTCTAACTGCTGAAGACTGAGCAACAGTAGCGGATCTACTTTTCTGTGAATTTTCAAATTTTCTTCTAGAAATGCTTTGTAACCCAGAGATCAATTCCTCCACATTTTGAAAATTTATGCGTGAAAGTCTGGAAACCCAGAACCCCAACTTAAGGTAGAAATCTAAATCCCCAAACAGGAACATTCTAATTCATACTTATCAAAAAGAGTTATTTGCCCAAATTGAATAATAAAAAGTATGCCTCTAGCTTATTTTCCTTGATCACTGAATGTACAATTTTCTTGATTTAAAATTTCATTTTTCAGTTTTTCTTTCCATTTAGCTGTATTGCCCTTTGATAGCTGACCAATCTTGCTCTACTAATTCATATGCTACTGAAATCAATGGGGCATTTCTCTACACAGAGAACTTAGCCCTATTGAAAAATACTGAATTATACCTTTTCCAGTAAATAGTGGAGTTGCAGAGAACATACATCATTAGTCCATACATTCAGTATTAGAGTTACACCCTTAAATGGCACATTATGAGATTATGTTAGATTTGTGGCTTCACTCAAGCAATATGATTTTTTACAGCTCTCCGTATTTATCTTCTATTCTGAACTGTTGGAAACCTTACAGTTGATCCCTGTTTTCATATGTATGTACATGTCTTCTCTTTCATTTTCATAGAGTATGTCTGAAAATATAATACAATCAACATTGCCCCCAAGAATTGAAAGCGAATAAGCAGGACCAAAACAGCAAATAAGTGAAGTTTTATAACTTAATAGCTCTCAGACTACAGGTCTATCTTTTTGCCGTCAGTCCCATTCAAGTCAATAAAGTGTTATGTTTTATAAACATCCATGATGTCTACTTTAAAAATTCATCAACTTACATTTTTAGAAAGTAGCAAATGCCAAACAATAAGTTAGAGGACTCCTCTGGAAATTAGGTAACCTTTTTGGTGATTTCTGGACTCCTACCACCATTGCTCTAAGATCAGCTAGACTCGTTTGGAGAGACCAGCTTTCGTTTTATATGTTAAAAAGTATGTCAACATAATAAAGTCTAAGGATTGGAACTTATGTCAGTGACCTAAAGACAGGGACCATAAACCTATTTCTTAGAGCTTGCTGGTAGTGAAAGGATTCAGTGGATAGCAGGACACTGCAGTCTTGGCTTTTCCTCAACTTACCGTGGACTTACGGACTTTAGCAGTGTTGACAGACAAAGGCTCAGTATCAGGCAAACAGCAGGTAAAATGCTGCTGTTCTCCTGACTATTGTCTTTAAAATAATTCTGGCTATAGATTTCTTCTAATTGTATTCTGGTTATGTCTCTGCATCAGGTTGTAGGTGGGTTGGAAATATCCCACCTCTTCTGTCAGTGATGTCTCCAAAAGGGGCAAGTTGTTTGTTTCTTTTTATTCTGTTGTTTCAATCCTGCTTAGCTCTTCCATCCCTAAGTAATGGCAAAATGTTGATGTTCAACATTAAAAAACCCAAAACTTGTAAATTTTTCTGTGATTTTCTCAAGACAAAATAGTTTTTTCTGTCCTACTGGTTGAACCACCGCACCTATTAGCAGTGTCAAGCAGCCCAGTCTACTACAAATTGCACTGTGGCTGGTGAGTCATGAAAACTAATGCTTAGAACCCCATATCTTTGTTTTATTCTCTTATAAAACACAGAATTATAAAAAACAAACAAGTTGGCACATGGAACTGCCAGCCTCAGCTCACATTTCCAGCAGACTATATAATTAAAATAACTAGTGAAAAAATATGTGTCTGTAAAGCAATATTTGCTTAGTTAAAGCATTTAATACAAAAAGGCCCCATACTGATGAAAATAATATTATAGTATTTAATACTTTAGGTTTTATTAAACCAACATTTTCCTTCTTCTTCCAAAAATTGCAGTGTACCAAATAGCTTCTTTCTTTGTAAAAGAGATTCTACTGTATGTAATGACAATTTCTTTTCAGGCAGTTCTGTCCTCAGGGACGGGGCTGTTTCTTTCCTTTTCAGAAGGTGTCACACTGCTTTCTATTACTATAGTAATATAAACAATTCATAAGGATTTTTCAGTGTTAGTAGAAAAAAATACACACACATCTTCAGAGACTTTTTGCACAAATGCACTTTGCCTTATCCTTGCCTTACAGCATGGCAACTCATAAAATATTTGAAGATTAAAGGATAAAAACCTTTTTCCTGAAATTTTTCATGCTGTTATTATTTGGTGTTACCATGGGGTTAATGGAAGTTTTACAATGTGCATTGTTTTAAAACTAAAATACTGGGCTTTCTGCTGGTTCAAGGATTTGAACTTTTTGTTCATTGTGTATAGGATAAAGAAAGAGTAGGGAAGAATAGTAAGAAATACTACAGAGTATTGTATATCTGCCATTCTTCGTGCCTATTGATGTTACCTGTTTGTTACAGATGGATGTGAGGTCCAAGATTACATCGTTCTTGCTGTCTAGAAAAGTACCTTGAGGTGATTGTAAGTTTGATGAGATGGAAGACTTGCTCTGTTTCTCTGAATAAAAGTCATTGGTCAAAAGGAATTGTCAGGTTCATTATCTATGTGCAAGGCTTAGCAACTGGGTATGCCTGGTTGTGCAGTAACAGGGCATAGCAAGTCATCCATTTCATTTCAGTACGGGCAGGATGAAACCCTCACTACAACTCATCATCTCCCTCTGGGTTTCTTGCCACACATAAGGCGGTGGCTGATGTACCCTGTTTATGTTTGCCTGACCTGAAGCTGTCCTTACCTGCACCAATGTAAGACACAGGTGCTGCCACAGAAATTAAGCTATAATAAAACAGCATGGGGAAAGTTATCTGTGGGGGCTCTGAAGCTGAGGAAGAAGAATCAGAAGAATAGAGGGTAGGAAGTCTCTGTGTCCCACTTTGCCCACTCCTCACCTAGGTGTTTAGTTCTCCATGAGCTTTATCTGACTTTTATTCTTAATTGATGAGAAATCTGAAGCATTAAATTTTAAGCAAGGGTTTTTTTAATATTGAGTGATGTAAATGTCATGTAAATTTGCATTTCATTGTCAGACATTATGTTAGAAAAAAAAGTCAGCACTGCTTATATCAAAAATTCATTTTGCCAATATGAGCTCACCTTTTGCTAAGACTCACATTTAGTCCTTACTGAAAGCAGCATATCTGTGTGCACATAGTAGAAAGGGAAATTACTCTGCTTTTCTTCCTTTTTCCCAGTATATTGTTGTGCGCAATACAGTGTGTAACAGGCTTGTCTTAATCAGTTACCCTGCCAGTTAGCACTGTGACCTTTACAAGATTCCCTTGGCTTTCTGTGAGAGGCAGATGTCAGTATCATGGGTTAACTAAGCTACATGATTTTTCTTTGGAAGATAGCCAAAGCACATAAAGTGCTCTTCAGAGAGAATGTATCTGTTACTTAAGATCTCATCATTTTACTTGTCAAAGCCCACAGCATATGTCAATAACGTTTAGGTTACCTTAGGTGCTGAAGACCTTTCTGACTTGGGATTTATTAGAAAGTAAAAAATAAAATCTACCT
The DNA here is from genome assembly GCA_008033365.1 of Pseudorectes ferrugineus. Taxonomy (NCBI): domain Eukaryota; kingdom Metazoa; phylum Chordata; class Aves; order Passeriformes; genus Pseudorectes; species Pseudorectes ferrugineus. The sequence goes on along the minus strand of QWTY01017346.1, from coordinate 20,332 downwards.
CTAAGCTGTGCAGTTTTTTTGAAAAAATAAAAAACTACTTTGATCATAGGAAAAAAAGGATTATGGGAATCATAACCATGCTCATTTCCAAGAAAACACTACCACCCTCTTTCTATAAAACATTTAGTTTTGCAAGTATTATAAGTATTGGGGTGTACTTAATATGAAACTGTGAATCGTAAGCCTAAATAAAATTATTTAAAATATAATTAAAGAATAATAAAATTATGCATTTTTATTACTGTTTTGCTACATTCCTGTAATACATATTTTAGCATTTTCAGTAATATAACCTGAACTATCAGTGACTACATTAATTCAGGAATATAATTTTCTGCAGTTTAAATGTGACATGGTAGAAAGTGACTATAAAAGATCTATTTCACTGTTACACGAAAGGTGTGGAATTTCCAGTTATAATACACAGAGATCTGATTCACTGAGTTTTCAGGAACTGCTTGTTTTCCTTCAGGAGAAACCCAGTAGCTTTTAATTAAAACCATTAAAACCAATAGATTTTAATGGCTAGTTAATAAAGTGTGTAATAAAGTTACTTCCTAAATGTGTCTAAATCAGAAATCTTACATGTGGAACCACCCTCTTCCTAGTAAAGCTAAAATCTGAGAGCTTTATGGAGCTTGTGAAAATAAAGTTGAACACTGAGCATCTTAGAGTGTTTACAAATCACATGGCTATTTTGGGTGGCCAGGGCAATGGTTTTCTAGATGTACAGTGATACAGCTTATGCTGCAGGGTTCATGGACCTGTGGGAAGTCAGGATCTTTTCCATCTCTGTGCAAAAGCTCTGTAATGACAGCTCTTAGGTTCCCCCAAAATTAGGTCTTCATAACTGTGCCTTTGCAGTGGCATAGTCCAAAGGCTCGGTTTGGTTTTATGAGTAACAAAATGACTTGCCAGCAATCACTACTCACACTCCAAGCAAATAGATAGCTGTTATCACATTGCAGGATCGAGGCAATTAGTTTTTCATTTTTCCAACATAAAGTTAATGTCTCACTGTTGCAACAATTTTGAACTGGACAATGTCTCACTGGAAATGACTTTAGTACAAGGGTCTGCTTTCCAATTTACACCCGAGCACTTCAACTCCTTGAGATTTTTGGGGTATGCAGCTGCTGTGTGTGTGCAAGATGGGGAGCCTGGCCAGAGCTTCACCAGAACTCAGTGTATTTCTGTGGGGATTGCTGTGCACAAGCTGGATGGTGTTAGTGGCTGTGTGCAACCTTCAGGCTGCTCTATCAGTTTTCCTGACCTGAATGATTAGTCTTTTCTTGGCATATTTTTCACAACTTCTCCCTCTAAAATAAGTTACTGAAGGCCCCTGGTCAGCTGGAGTACCCTGCTAGAAGTGCATGTTTTAAAGGATATTCTGTTTGTGAAGTATAAGATGTGGGATGAAAAGAGGTCATACTCTTTCAAAGTGCCACTTCTAATACTCAGAGCTCTTTTGAGATAAAATAATAAGAGTTCTCAGTGTCATGTCTCAGTCTGGTATCCCTTTCAGCAGAGAGCCATGAGGAGCTCACTGTAGAAACTGCTTGAAAATGTTCCTAGATGAGGACAAGCCCTGTATTTTTTTTCCTATGCTCCTCTTTAGAATTTTCCCATTTGATGTTTAAAGAAGTTACTAGTAAGGTTTTTATTTACTATTTTATTTTTAGTGTGGACTACTCTGACTTCAAAAATGCTCTGTCATGTTATCTAGTAGCTAAATAAAACCATGACTGTCCTATCAATGTATTGATGGAGTACTTAAGAACTTATATGTTCTGTTTTTCAAAGATAAAGCATCAAATAAAAGTTTTCATTTCATCCTCTTGTGCATAGGGTTGTCGGGTTTTTTTAATAGAGACATTTTCTGAAACCTAATTTGGATTGACATAGTGATAAGTGTTCTTCACTATTGTTGATTAAATATAGTCAACTCACTATTTTAGGCAAGAAGATCAGTGTTTTATTTGTAGATAGCAAAGACAATCCATCACCATAATGATTCAATAGTCTTCAGTGTTTCAAATTCAACTACTTTACCCTTTGCGAATAGCTGTTTTGCATAACACGCTTTCACTTTCTTTTAACCTTTCTAAGTCACCATATGTCTTCCAAGTGTCCTGTCAGGTACATTGAAGATATTTCTTTGTATGCAGCACTATAGAAAAGTCATTATATAGAGCTATACATGGAACTTAAGGTAAATAACGGTGTAACACAAAGTGACTTCAGATCTGAAACTCACAGCTGAAGTTTGGAAACAAACATAGAGGCATACCATGAAGGAAGGAAAATGCAACGACTGAAGGAATCTGTGTCAACATAATGTCTTTTGGTAGCTTCACAATGACCCAAACAGTGTTTTAAGCTTAAATTTTTTATTATAGTTTTTACAGGAGAAATTTTCTTTGTTATGTGAAAGGCAGAGAAAGAAAGGGAAAAATCTTTCACAGCCATGTCAAAAAATATGGAACACATGAAATCTTAATGTGAATCTTTCCAATTACTCATCTGTATACAATCGAATACAATTCTGTTTCAGGAAAAGACTCCAAGTGTTCTCTAGAAGCTTTTCAGAATTCTTGGTAATGAAGCTCCAATTCACTTACTCTAAAATGCTCCACGTTATGATATCATGGAGACAATAATTGGAATGAAAATAAAGTTGCAAAGAGACCACCAAAATTGGCATATAATGGATGTGTTTATTTTCACATATTTCATGGTATTTCAGGTGAAGTTCTAGTATATTCCACATATCCAGAAAAATAAATCACAAATTCTATATTTGGTTAAAGTGAGCAGGATCACTTCTGAAGGGAATAGGGTACTCTTTACTAACTTTGGATCCCTGGCAGTGAGGTCATATTTTGAGAGATACTGTCTTGGGAAACTCACAATTTCCTCCTGTTGATTTACTTCTTCATAGAGGCACAACATTAGGAGGGAATATGAGAACTGGCAATGGATAACACTTTGCACTAAAGTAAACAAAGTCTACTTTCACATGTAGGTCATACACAACGGATTTTGTCTCATATAATTAAACAGCACATGCTGTTCAAAAATTGTATAGAGAGCTGCTTCATTCATTGCTTGAGTTGTACCTGATTATATCTCACAGGATGAGGCTCATCAAAGAAAAAAATAGTTCCAGCAGTACTTACAAAATCCAAGTTCCCTACCAAAATAAGATAAATATTAATGCAAATTATATTTTATTTCATGTGGGAACACATGCACATGCTTTCAGTAGTATTTCAATGGACAATAATTCTATCTATGTGGGACAAGGTGAACAAAACACACACCTATAGACAAATCATGAAACAATTGCAGGAAAAAAATTAACCATTTATTGATATTTGATATCTAGAGAAGGGGGAAATTAAGTGGGATTATTGAAGGAAAATGTCAAAATTAGCCAAATAAATTTTTAAAATAAATAATGCTGATAGCTCTGCTATAAAGACATGGCAGATCATTTAAAAGCAGTATGTCTATTCATGTGTTTAGGTTTACTTATTTGTGTTTATGCTTTTCAGAATGTTTTGTAATGCTTCATGAAACTCTGAAGAGAATCAAATAATGAAAGATCTTCTCTTGAATAGATCAGCTCCTCAACGTTTTAGATATAGCTAGAAAATCAAACAGTATGTTGTTTTTGCCTGTAAGTGTCCCCAGATGGTAAAAAATAGAAAAAAAACAAAACAGAAAAACAAGTACTGAAATATTCAGTCCTGAGTCCAGAGTTGTGAGCAATGGGGAATATGAAGATGTGGGTTTTGTAGTGAAAGTTATGGTACATCTTTATAGTGTAATATCTGTCCATTACTGTGGATGAACTTAACACTTTCAATATAGTTGCATTTCAACTATGCCAGTAATACTAAATCAAGACTTTTGCTACAAAAATATAATTTCAAAATTAAATTTTAAATCATAGGGGGAAAAAAGGTGTTGGGTTTTTGCAAACCTCTTTGCTCACATTGAACAGTGTTGAAAATTATACATCTATGATAGTTTTTTAACTTTTTCCTTTGCCTTCAGTATTCAGTAGGCACTGAATCTGGCCTATCACAACCTAAGTGCAAATTACACTTGAGAACACTTCATATCCAAACTTGCAGCTGAGGGTGATTTTTTGTTGCTTAGTAGTAATTCTTTGGATAATCAGGTTTATAATTAAAGTGCTGATGCTGCTATAACTGTAGAGGCATAAACACTGCAACTATAAATAGTGCAGTAACTGCAGCGACAGACTTTGTCAAGTGGTTTGTACAGGACAGCTCGGCTGTGGCAGCTGGTGGGATGGGAGAAATTATGTTGAGGTCTGCTGATCAATTCCTTTTTGATGTTATTGTTAAATCTTTTACTTCTTCAGCAAGAACTGAATTCATTTTGTGTCCCATAATTGGGGCTTTGCTTGAAATGGACAATCTCAATTTAACTAAAACATGCATCCAAATTTCAGTAAAAGAACAAATTATATCTGACAGACCTTGGCCTTGACATTTAAAATTACACCATAGCTGATTAAACTCTATGGTATTTAGAGACATACAAGACTTCTAAAGGGGAGTGAGTTCAGTGGAGTATTCAGAAAATTCAACATAAGTGGTAAGAAATAATGGAAACATTACCCAGAGTTAATGTTACTGGAGGTTAATCTGGGACAAGTAGAGTAATGTGTAAGTTTTAAGTATTTCAAGATCTCATGAAGACACCAAAAACTGAAACCAGCATTTAGCGCATGCTCTCATGTCATCTCATTTGACATCAATAAGACTTTTTTTTTTTTAAGAACTACTTTTTCTCCCTTAGTTGTCATATCATTCCTGTGATCCTCTATCAAGGGTCATTTTGTGAGAGAAATCCAATCTTCTCCTCTGTTTCCAAAAAAAATTTATCAAGGTCCGGTGACATCATGATTGTCTATGACAGTGTATTTCCTCTTTGTTAGACAATGCAGTACTAAATGCAGTTTAGGACCAAATTTACTCTGCTTCCCTCTCTGTGTTTCCTTTCATCCTACCTACCATCTCTGTTTGCCTTACAGAGAAGCCTAGGTGGGGCTTGGTTGGCTGTGTCTACACTAGCAAATTAGATAAGATTGATGTGCAGGTTTGAGCACTAGTGTAGGATCTAGACAGTTGTAGTGCCTGGATATAGTTTGAGAAATAGTGCGGGCCAGGGTCTGATCCCCACATACAATATGTAAAAAACATCATGTCAGAAGGGAATTAAACCATGAACTTTTGCCATGTCACTGGCCTTAAGCAGCAGGAGCAGATCTTCTGTAAGGGAGAGGCAGTTGGCTCTAGGACAAATGACAGGGCTCAAACATAGTTACAGAAGTCTGGTAGACAACTGTTTCTAGGACAGTTCCACACACTAATTTCAACATTGGTTAATCTATTGCACATCCATAGGTAATTCTATCTACATAGGAAGACTCAAGAAACTGAAGAGTCAGTTCTACATGCTCCTAAATATGATTCAGACAGATTCACTTACAAACAATAGTCTGGATATCTTGATTACTTGATGGACACTATAAAAATTGGAATAAAATTAAATCCACTACATTGGACTAAAGTGAATTCAATTGTGTTTATCTCCATATTGGCCTGACACTCATTTGCACCAAAGGTACTGTTCTGGCCACTGATTGCATGTACATGACACAAATTACCCCAGTGCAGTGATTAATCTCTTATTAGATACAGAAACTTATACTTTAGTGCCAAGCACCCACATAATTATGTATTGAAAAGAGAGAGACACTGGAGTGAAATAACAGGATTTTTCAAGGCAGTGAATTTAATTCCTGTAAAATAAAAAAAAAACCCCAAAATAACAAATCAAATAAATTATAACACTTGGACCTTAACCCAAAGGAGTTTTAAATGCAGCATGGACTGTTCTTGTGGTTTCAAGTAATGGTTGCTATGGGTGACCCAGAAATGAAACCAATCATGGCATTGTAATTTAAAAGTAAAACAGCTGGCATAATATTTCCTCTCAAGCCTGTTGTCTCAGAAGAAAATGAAAAGGTCGGGAGACTTTTTATTTACTTCTGAGACAACATGGACTGCTTGAACTGAGGGACATATTAATGTTTTCAACACAGCTTTCTATTACATGTCAGGAGCTCCATTCGAAGATATCACACTGGAGATGATGAAAAAAGACAGAAGATAGAATGAAATGTTTGAACCTAATGGAAAATAATCAACCATCTTTATATTTCCACTTTACATTTTATCAGTAGTCCTGATTGCATTCTATAGATGGTGGTATTTCACCTAAAAATAACAGCTACCCCAAAGTACATGGCTGTCCACACAGTACAGTTCAAAATGTTAAGGAGTTGTGTGTGATAGAACAAGCCAACCGTAGCAAAGTGTCATGTTTTCCTCTTGGAATAAACAGTGGTAATATTGTCCAGACACATAAAAATGGTGACTAAGATTTACCAATACCTACAGATTTAGAGAGGGAGGAAAGGTGAGGGGTTTTTAAAAATGGTTCATGTTTTAAAACAGGAATTCCTGTAAGAAACAATGTGGTCCCAGCCGCAGTGTCCTGATTAAGGAAATGTTCAGCAAACAGCAGTTAACTGGGCAACCATCCCCAACACAGAGCACAGTTTTGGGAGGAACTAGGAGGGAGAATTATGTTTGCATCATATGACTTTATTAAACATATCTGAATCGTAATGCTGTCTTTGCATGATGCTTAAAATTACACACATCCTTTGTTGACTTTGCTTAATGATTCACATATTATCATTGTATTTTTGCTTAATTATTCAATTTTGGTAAGCTTTTTGCACTTTTCCTGGTTGTTAACTTTTTACAACAAATAAGTGTCAAAGAAAAGCAACTTTAACAGCTACCATTTCAAGAGCAAGAATCCCAGTTTTAAGAGCAAGAATCCCAGTACAGTCAGCTGGACAGAAAAAAAACCTCAAGGCACACATTGTCAGAGACAGAAACCAGTGGATATGTGTTTTTCTAGAAGAGTATTTTGGCCACCCTTTCTGGCTGAAGTAGTGTTGCTCCCAAAATGCTCCCAGTAACAAGGATGATTGTGGTAAACCAGCACAATGAACAAAGTCCACAGCCAGCGCATTTCTACTTTACTTTCAATCGACACTAACCAACCTTCCTTTTTATTTTTTATTTAAAGAAAGAAAAAATCACTGAAATACACATGCTTCTTCCCAATGCATCTTTATTAAGACTTCAATTTTGCTAAGTCTCTGACAAAAGGAGCTTGAGGTGTTAAGGGATTTCGAAAACATGCAAAGAGACAAATAAAATAGCCTGAACTAAGCCAACTAAAGTTTCAAATAGGGAAGAACCTGAAGTCCTTGCAACTGTGGAACCTGGCAATCAAACAGCAGGGAGACCCTTTACCAGTAATTATTTTAACATTAGCCACAATCAGTGAGAAAATAGCAGAAAGTGCTTTTCTTCACAGCTATGACTTCCAAGATGTACTGCTGTGTGCTCTTTCTTCCAAGCTTTAATAAGAAATATGATGATAAATTGCATCTTTTGCTAATGTTTTTAAGACAGCCAAAATAGAACATAGTGTTTCTTATTAATAATTTTGTGGCATTCTATGTAGGATGTGAGAAATCAGGATGCGTGGAATGGAAAAAAGAAAGAGTTTAAGAAATAGAGAGGAACCACTGTCTTTGGGAGGTGCTTTCAAAGCCACAAATACCAATTTTTCTTACTTTTATAGTCCCACAGCTACAAAACAGGTGCTAAAGCTAATTCTCTGTCTGTTTTTTCCTCTCTTCTTAAACAAACTGCTATCCATTTGTTGATTTTAGATACTCAAGGTGGTGGTAAACAAGGGCTTTAGTACCTTCTACTCATTCTATTACAGATATTACATGTATTAGCTATATTCTTAATTTAAAATATGTGGAAATAGCTAAATATGAAAGCAACAACTGTAAATTGCACTTCTCTTTTGATGACCACATGATGCATTTATCTGGTTTCATAACAGATTGCTGTAGCCATAGGGAATTACTTTCAACAACAGCAGGATCCCTTGGGAAGCTGTGCCTGATCTTCCAGGTATGACAAGATTTAAGTTACCACAATACAAGTTGAGAGGACATCTTTCTATAGCAGTTTCCTACATTGAACAGTTCCTGTGAAGGAAGTGTAAGGAGGAAAAATGAAAATATCAAGTAAGAAAAACACAGACCTACATCTGTAGGCAGCTTACATACCTTCTCATTTATTTCTCATGGAATTCAGTGTATTTCCACAGTTAAGGTTTGATTTCTCTAGAGCTTATCTGGTCATGTTGTTTGTTTTCTGTGTGATGTTATAGCTTTCTGTTTAAAGCTTCACAAAAGTTTCAGAGGCAAGAAA
>QWTY01017346.1:0-11837 GCA_008033365.1 Pseudorectes ferrugineus | reverse complement strand
ACATAGGCACTAGAATATAAACACTGAATTATTGTTTCTATATGAATGCTAACAGAAGTGATTGACAGCAAAATGAAAACCAAGGAGCACAAAATGCAGATTAAAAATCCTTCTTTATTGTTTTTTGAGTATTGATGGGTATTTAAGTGAAAACCAAAACATATAAGGACATATTCTAAAATGCTGGATGACACCAGTGTGAACATTTTGGTGGAATAAATATGAGCTGCCCTGTACTGCCTGGGGCTTTTTTACGTGAAAGGTTGAAACCACACTATGGGAAGTTTTTCTAAGAGAGAAGTGTCTGGTTTGTTAGTGTTATGAAGCTACAGACACCTTAAAAATCCCCATATGCTGCCATAAAGGAGCTGGCATTTCATCAGCATGGATTTTCACAGAAATGAATGAGTCAAACAACACAAAGCAGTTTCAAATAGCTCAGAAACTGAGTCAGAATTTCAAACCGTGCTGAATAGCACCCTTCTGGGCTAGCTTCATTTCTAAGCCAAAATTTAATCTCTGCTTTAAGGGTCAGAATTGAATCTAATGCTCTGAAAAAAAGGCATTTTCAGTAGACCAAATTGTTCTAACTACATTGCCACACAGGATTTCAGGGTTTTTAAAGATCTGGAAAACTCTGATGTCTCCTGTGGTTTGAAAAACCAGAAATTCTATTCCAGTTCCTTAAACAACAATAAAATCAATTAAATCTAATGCCTCCCTATTTATAACCAATCTCTGCAGTTAAAATTAAATATTTTCTACAGGAGAAGCTGTAACTTTTGTAATTTTTTGTAACATTGTATGTTCCTAAAATGGAGCAGGGATCCAGATTTCCTCTTCCATTTTTCCCATAAATTGCTGACTTCAGTGTCATCAGGGACCCAGATGTTAAACACAGTAGGCCTTGCCCAACTCTGACTGAAGTCACTTCACTCAACAGACCTTCTGAACAAGGCCCTGATCTTTTTCAAGTCTATTTTTAAAGCTCACACTCATGCAATCCTAATTGGACTTCATAAAGTAATAGAATTCTGTGGGTTGGAAGGGACCTTTTAAGGTCATCTAGTTCACCCAACCTCTGCAATGAGCAGCGAGATTTTATTGCCCTTATTGTAAAAAAATTTCTTCCTTATGTCTAGTCTGCATCTACCTCTAGTCCTCTTGCTAAAGGCCCTATTTAAAAGTTGGTCCCCATCTTTCCTGCAACGTCCTTTGAGGTACTGGGAGGCTGCTGTAGGATCCCCTCAGAGGCTTCTCTTCTTCAGGCTGAACAACCCCAACTCTCTCAGTCTTTCCTCATAGGTGAGGTGCTCCAGCCTTCTAATAATCTTCATGGCCTCTGGACTCACTGCAACAGGTCTGTGGCTGTCCTGTGCTGGGGACCCCAGAGCTGGATGCAGCACTCCAGGTGGGGTAGGACAAGGGCAGAGCAGATGGGAAGAATCCACTTCCTCTCCCTGCTGGCCATGCTGCTTTGGATGCAGCTCAGGATGCAATTGGGTTTTGTACATTGCCAGTACGTGTCCAGCCTCTCATATACAACCCCAAATTCCTTGTCCCCAGGGCTGCTCTAAATACTCTAATCCCCCACCTTGTGTTTACGTTGGGAGTTCCTCAAACATGGAACCTTGCACTTGGCGTTATTGAGCCTTATGAGTTTTCCATGGATTCATGTCTCGAACTTGCACTGGAAGGCATCATGAATGACTTGGTGGTGTAGAAATTCAGACAACTCCTTTGAAACCTAAGAAATCTTGACATCATCATTTATGAAAATTCAGTCTGTTTGCTTTTGAAAATCTTTTAAGTTCTCAGTGTTGCCAATAGGTTTTGTTCTCAAAACATTCATGCAATCTCCCTTGGTATTTCTACCAGTTTACAAGACCTTATCAGTCAAAGAGCCCGTCATGGTTCAGCATAATTATGGGAAGAATTAAGCACTCTTGTTTCAGCAAGATGAAATTAACCACATCCAGGTGTCTTTCATCTGCTTATGTGGCTTCCAAAATCCTTTAGCTTCCCACAGCTCCCATGTGCCTCACATATTCATCTGGCCTGGCTCCTTCACAATTCTACACTGTCACAGGCCACCTCCTGAAGAGGAAGAGCACAGGTAGTGAGAAAGAGCTGAGGTTACTTCTATGGGGAAAAAGCCTGTATGACGAAAGTCCTGATATTTCACCTTCTGCTTTCTGGTTTGAATTTTGGTAAAAGTAAAAGCATTGTTTCCCTTATATTTCCTAAGCAGTGAAACAATAAGCCGCAGGTGTAGCCTCCCCACTTTGTCAGGTCAGGTACCCCACCAGGAAAATTTAAAAGCATGTTGGTTTCCTCAGAATCATGAAAATCACTAAAATGTTGGAAAATAAGACTTTGACTAGGGAAGCTAAATGAGTCAAGCAATATCCTTTGTGATCTAACCAGTCTGAGTGGAAGATGGAAATTCCTAGGTAAAATTTTTTTATGTTGCTAAGCATTACTAACATGAATTAATATAGGACTTTTTATTAGTTAATGATAAGAGTGACACAATGCATATCACCAACACTTGATATATGGCATTATTGTCTCTGTAGCAGAAAAGATTTACTTCAAGACAAACAAACGTGAAAACTAATTTGAAGACTATGAAAGCAATTAGGAGAAATGAGTTCTATCATTCATTACCACATAAGGTGTCTCATCCATTGAGCTCAACTTTTATAGCAAAATTGTCAGGCTCAAAAAATGGACTCTTAAAGGCTAGAAAAAAAATCACATCTAAAAAGAGACAGGAAGTGGTATGTTATGTAGGTTTGCTTAACATAGGGTTAGACCAGATATGTCACCTCACTCTTCTGCCCAGGATTTTAAGGTGCATCTTGCCATGTCATTTTTATTTCACCAAATGTAAGGTTCTCTTTTGTTCTTTAAAGTGAGAGACAGGTCAGGTAATCTTCTTTGAAGTGCACTCGAGAGAGGCAAAGTGCCTCTTTTCCACATATCTTGATACTACATTACTACCAGTCTGTCCTGTTCCTTTGGGAAATCCTACTGTTCAGAAGATCAACCCCCTGAATGCAAGCTAGTGTCAAATATTAACAGTGAATTAAAACTGCAGGTAAAAATGGTGACAGTGGCATATTCCTGTCACTGGGCTTGACAGGAAATTTATTTTGCTGTAGCTGAAAAGTAATTAACCTCCACTGTGAGAAATTCTATTACTAGTAGCTATTCTGCCATGCAAAGTACACTACACGGAAATGTTACAGGCCATCAAGCAGAAAAGGCAGATTTGTCTGCATTTTAAACTAAAGCTGCCCCTGCCCCCACTTTCCATTCTTATTCTCTCTCTCCCCTCACTATATCTTCACTGAAGCTAGAAATTGAGATGCACATGTGGTAGAAAGAAAACGGAATAAGGAATAAGGATTTTCATAAGGTATTTACAGAAGTTAATTTGTGGCAGGGTGTGTGTAAGTGTGTGTGTGTGTGTGTGTGTGTGTGATAGCAGTAGTGTGCTCCTTTTAACAAACCCAAGCTCTTTATGGAAGAACTTTAGCAATGATCTAGATTGGCTTTCAAATCAGAATAACTTTGTTGCAGACATGTATAAGAAAATGTCAACATATCAGCTGACAGACCTCCTCTTATCTTGCTCTCCTTTACAGTCTGCTGCTGCTGGTGAAAAGTACAATCATCCTCTTTTGTAAAGGGACAAAAACAGTCTGACACTCAAAGCCAGGACTATATTCTGAGGGGGAAAGTTAAGCTTTTTCAAGTAGGTTGGATGATTGTACTTTACAAAATATGATTGCAGAGCAGAAGGACCCCGCCAGCTTCCCTGTGAACTTTTGCCTGCCTGAGAAAACTAGCATTTTTGGAGAGAGGAAGACTGTTATCAAGCTCTTCCCTCTGAGATCAGTGGCTGTCAAAAGTCATTAAGTATGAGAGAGAATCCACCAGTCTCTGTGTGTGTTACAGGAAAGGCTGAGATGAAAAACAAAATTGGTTTTCTGGCCTCTGAAAGAGAATTGCCTGGTTTTCTCCTCATGTCATGGTTATACCATGAACTAGGTGTGGTGGGTTACTGTGTTTTGGAAGCCAAGAAAAGCAAATCTACACAAAATTACAGGGGAAGGAAATTTTTACTGTTACAGACTAATGGTTTTGGCCGATTGCTTTGCAGGCAGGTTTGTGAGTGAAAGCTGTTCACTAACAGCATGATGTCCTCCTCCCTCTCAGGAAGAAGTGGTGGCTACAACATTGCAGGTATAAAATTACTTCATCTTAATGATGGACTGTGGGCAAAAAAAAACCATTTTAGATCTACATTTTAAAGTGACAGTGCTCTCTGGGAATACAGATTACTGTTATTAATGAAAGAATGTTTAATACTTTTCTAGCAGGGGTTTCTGAATCATGTTCCATTTAAAAAAGATTTCACTTCTCTGTTAAAAAAAATGTTTCTGGGAACAAATAATTGAAGTTTACAATATACCACCAAGGAACCTATTCAAAGGTCTTTTATTCTCTTTTTACAAACCCTCTGCGATCAAAAATCAGAAAATATATGTACTAAAAATGAGTAATAGACCATAATTGGGCTTTCTAATGATTTCTGTATTAATGATGACTCCCAAACCACCTCCAAGCTTTAAGTCAACATTTTACCTTTGAGATTTATAAACAAAACAAAATAAAAAGAATTTGAGGGCATTGCTCTAAGAAAACAAATTGCAAAAACATGAATACTAGGAGTTCGACATTTTATGTGATACAATGTTGAAAGCTCCAGAAATGACTGTAATGAGGAGGTTATTACCATGGGAAAATGCAAGCCACGATGTGGCTAAGTATATAAACAAATATATATAATATGCAAGTATATATTTGCTTGACTATATTTTGTGCAACGAACATCTCTTAAATTTTTGAACTTAATAGTGGAGCTTTTATCTAAATTGTTTTCACTTTCAGTCTTTGTGCTTGCAAATCAAAATTATTCTTGTGTCAGGCTACCGATGCAGAAGTCCGTCAAGGATGGATTATTGCTCAAACAATTTTCATTACATGTTTTAAGGTTAGACAGGCTACTTTCTGTAGATAAAGCTAGTGCATATAATTTTCCATAGCATTTTACAAAGGAGGTAGAGCTTTGCTGAGATTCTGAAAAACCAGTGGGCTGCCTGTGTGTTGTCAAATGGTGTTTCCTGTGGCTCATCTTTCATATTTTTGTTATAAAGACAGTGATTTGGGGCTTTGGGTAAGATAAAAATATGTCAAGGTTCACCCCTACCCTCAGATGTAGAGAAAACACCTCAGTTGACATTCTGATGCATTGTATGTGGTAGGATAGTTCTTCAATTTTCTCCATGGGTAGCAAAAAGCCAGACCAAATACAGCTCCCTTACTCATCTGCTTTTTGTTGTCTAGACTTCAGTCCTGAATCCCTGGCTTTTGCCTTTGATACTTAAAATTTCCTGGTGGTCCCCCATACAGGACCCCAAAAGGCCATCTGTAACTCCCAGGACTACAGCAAATTGAGTACAAGCAGTTTAGTACAACTAGGACAGGGACTGTTCTGATGGTACCAGGAATCTTAGTCACAAATGAGTTGTCTTTGGTCATCAGTCAGCCATACACAGTTTATTACTGTTTAATCAAAATAGCAGCAGCACTGTCACCATGGCAGTAGCTCAGAACCCACCCACACTGAAACCTTTGTTTTTCCATTGTTTGTTTGTTGTAGATCCAAGCTTTCCACAATGGCATTTTTTATCTGACTTTCAGGTGGTTCTGATCTCTTTCAGAAAAATATCTTCATAGATGCTTTTTGGGTACTCTTCTATAATTTAACAGACATAAACCTAGATTTGAGTCTAGATCAGTCCCATTGTTCCTTGCTTTAACATCTTCTTCAACCAACCTTCTGCGTGGGAGGTTAGGGAGGTGACAGGGATATGTTTGAACTGCATTTTGTTGCAAAAGGTTCGAGCTCTTGTCCAATAACGGTAGCTCATTTTCAAACATTGCTATAACAGATTTGAAAAAAATGACCCTGAAATAAATGGATATGATAAATGCACTCATGCATTCAAGCTATCTCAAGAAATAAGGATAAATGTTTTGGCCATTTTTTTCCCCAACTATTTTAAACAGGTCTTTGCCTGCTTGCCTCTGGAAACGTGATGTTTGGAGTAAACTACGCTATCTCCCTAAAAATTCACTATTACAGTTTTCTAAAATATATGTCATCCTCTATCTGAATTCTAATTATTCAGCATTATAATTGGACTGGTGACAGCAGCTCCTGCACTAGTTTCTCGATGGTACAGGTCACTGCTAGCAAAACTTTCACAATTTTATTAATCTCACTTCATTGCCTGGTTAAGTTTTAGAGAAGATTGTTCTGGGAGGTATTGAAAAACACCTAAAAGACAACAAAGTCATTGGTCACAGCCAACATGGCTTCATGACAGAAAAGCCGTGCTTATCAAGCCTGATTTTCTTTTATGACAAGATAACCCACTAAGTTGATGAAAGGATGCCAGTTGATGTAATCTTTCTGGATTTCAGTAAAGCTTTCAGTACTGTTTCACACAGCATCCTTCTAGACAAAATGTCCAGCACACAGCTGGATAAACACATCATGTGATGGGTGAGAAACTGGCTCAGGTCAGGCACAAAGGGTTACAGTGAATGGGCTGACATCAGACTGGCATCCTGTCACTGGTGGGGTTCTGCAGGGCTCCATCCTTGGCCCTGTGCTCTTCAACAGCTTCATAACTCTCTTGGACGCAGGACTGGAAGTAGTAATAAGCAAATTTCCAGATGATACAAAACTGGAAGGACCCCTCAAAGGCAGGGATGCCATGCAGAGAGACCTAGACAAATCAGAGGGCTGGGCAACCAAATGGAGATCAACAAGGGAAAGTGCTGGATTCTGCACCTGGGATGAGGCAACCCTGGATGTACAGACAGACTGGGGAATGAGAGACTGGAGACCAGGGAAGTGGTCACAGCACCAAGCCTGCCAGGGTTCAAGAAGTGTTTGGATAAGGCTCTCAGGTGCATGGTTAATTTATTTCTAGAAGGAAAAAACCCAACTCATGCCAAAACATATATATTGCACACCAAGTGAAAATCAAATATAGGGTAAAGTACCTTCTCGGATTCTGAATTGTCTGCATCAGGTTTAAGTGGAGTTACGTTAATTCAGATATGTTCCTTACATGTGAGAAAACTTGTCTTCAGAGATTCCAAATATGATAAACATCCACATCTATTTGATATATATGTATTTTATATATATACATACACACACATTATATTAATGTATGTGTACACTACATTAGAGTTAGTATAAATATTTCAAATTGAAAAGATATATAAGATGCACCTGTGTTTGGTCTCCCTGCTTCTTTCTTTTCTTCACAGTATCCTCTCTTTCTCTTCTTTTGGTGTCTTTTTTAATAACCTGGAGATTATTTTATAACAAGACAGCTTTCAAACCAATTCCTTATCTCCACTCAGTCTAAAAATATATAGGGAAAAAATAGGTATGTTTAAATGACCAGTTTTTTGCTTTGTTGAAAGTGGAAATGTATCACAGAAGCTGCTTGACAGAAACACCTGGTCTTCTTGTCAGTGTAGGTTTCTTTTTTCTATGTTTCATTGTAACTTGTTCCAAGGGAGATGAAATAGCGATGTCTTTTTAAGCTGGTACTGAGGTAATTGAAAGAGAATGCAATCACTATCTTCAGGAGGGAAGAAATATAGAGGGAGCAGTAGGGAACTACCTCTGCAAGAGGAGGCAAGATGTAGCTTCTTGATAGTAGAATCATCCTGAAAAGTAGCCAGGCAACTGAAGTGCAAAGCATAAGAAGGTTAATAATGAAAGATCTCTCTTAACAATATTTTTATGCATCAAATTGAGCAGTACATTTATTTGTAATATGGGGTCAATGCATTTGATAATAGAAGAACACAGATATTTCAACAAATGAACATCTTTGTGAAAAGAAAAATGGTATCTACAGCAATAGTGACAAGAGGGACACCTGAACTGATGTATATTGTATAGTCTGAGTGTATAAATAGTCCAAAGTCATGTTTACACTGCAGATTGCTGTACGTTTTAGGAAGAACACTCATTTAAAGCTTCCCACAATGGGGTCTGCAGTGTCATTATATGCTGAGAGTGTTTTTGAAATACTAACTCTATCTGTGCTTTCACAGACAATAAATAGCATTTGGGTGCAGCATATACATTCTTTATTTTACAACAAAAAAAATCATGCACATAGGCTTTGTTGTGAATATTTTGGTTTCCCTTATCTTCCTATGTCTTTTAATATAGGATTAATTTTTATTCCTGTCTCTTATTGTAGTGCTATAGTTGCCCTTCCACAGTTATACATCTTAGCTGGAAGCTTTAGAAGGTGTTTGGCAAGGTATCAGGATACCAGGAGTTAGCAGTGATCTTCCTGGTGGAAATGCCTAAAGTATTGTAATCTGCAGTGAAAGGACTTGAAGACTGCTCTGTGACTGGAGCCTGGGAACTGGAGAACTTTCTTGCTCTTAACTTCATTGAAGAATGCAGGTTGTGGGTGGAAGTTTGTCTTCTCTACTTCAGTAGGACATCATTTCAGGAAAAAGAAAACGGAAGAGGAGTGACCAAATGGGACACTTTTAATTTGTTCCTATTAAAAGCAAGTGTTCTGTAGTTCTGATCATGGTTTAGGGGGTTCTAAAATCCCAAAATTACCTGTGTAGAGAAATGCTTTGACGAAGACTGAAAAAATTCGTAATTCACTTTTGATACAATTTTATGACGTATGTCTGATCATCAGTGGGGTGTTCTATTGATCCTTTAGCAAATAAGTCTTTGACATGTGTCATGAGTCAACTCCACTGACCTCAGGGTTTTGTTTTGATGTGCACATCTCTGGGCAGCACTAGTTTCTTCTAATCCAGATTATGTATTCTGGAACCATGATGCCTCCCTCATTCTTGTTAGTACAGTTGGTTGTTTGACCATGTGGTGAACCAGAATGAAATATTGCTCTTTAGTATACTGGAACCTTAGATGACTCCATGTTGTCATACATCCACTTATAGCACAAAATAATTCTTCAAAACCTAGCAGGAGTCCCCTGAATTATAGATATATACATGGAAGGAAAACTGTAATAACAATTACAAGTAACAAAACAAACATAAATGCAAAGATACCAGAAAATTAAGAAATTTGGATTATCCACCTAAGTGCATTTGCATATTTTTGTTGTTGTTGTTAGATAATTGTTAAACCACAAACACAATCATAATTATCGCTATGATCTTGAATTATTTTGCAGAGATCCCTTGTTTTCATAAAGGGAGTTGAGGGTAATTATCAGTGAAGAGCAAGAGGAAAACTTAATTAAACCAAAATCTGGAGGAGCAGAAATCTGTGTTTACACAATTTTGTCCATATAGAATTGTTTTCCAAAGACAGAAGGAGTTTGTTTGCATTAACAAAAATGCGGACATGATTCCAGACATTCAGCTTTGATGGTCAAGTTTATTCAAAATTCGTGAGACTGGAGTTATCCATATCTGAAGATTATGTTGTCATTTACACCGAAGTCTATTTGTCTACTTTACCTTTCATATCTTGACATGCTAAATGTATGATAATGTTACAGTTTTAAATAAACGTATTTTAATAAGAATATGCTAGATCAACATTCACATTAACAAAAATGTAAAAAGTGAAGGCACTGAATTATGCTGATAGCCAATCCATAGCAATATTTAAAGGTCTGCTTTTAGATAGGATCCTCTCATACACGAACATTTTTTAGCATAACTATTAACCTCTTAGGAATTCATTTATAAAAAAAAACTTGGAAAGTATGTTGCTGTGTTATGGTTTGGGTTTTCTGAAGGCAGAAAAAAATTCTAAAAATGGAATAAAGAAATTAACCTAGGTTCATCTACCTTCTTGCTTCTATTTTCTCTGTCACTGCGTGATGTACAGAGTATCTCAGCTGGTGTACACCACTTAATAAATTAATAACTGTTCCGATTCTTATCCCCCCTTTTCTTTTTCTAAGTATAGTACAGTGATTTTTTCTAGAAGGTGAGCTTGAATTCAAAGGCAGTGTATGAATCACAGATGATATACAATTTCTGTGTATCTCAGTCATTGGAAGTACAGTACTGAAAGCTTGTCACAAAAGCAACATATATGTAAAACAATAAAGTGATATAACTGCTGCTCCTGATGTTGGTAAATGAAATAAATGGTAGAAAAGGCTTTTCTTTTTAATGAAGTTTTATTTTAGTGGTAAAATTCTTACAGTGTAATCCTAATCATATATTTACCTAAATTAGCAAGCAAGATTGGTTATTAGTTAGCTAAGCGGCATTAGCATATATAATATCAGTTATGAATAAAGTCTTGGATTTTCCTGAACTGAGGTAAATAAAAGGCTACCTAAAAGGAATCCAGTCATCTGAAGTCACTTAAGGACATAAAAGCTATTTGAATAAGGCAATTGCTGTTTGGTAATCGTATGACTGTAGTTATCCAGACCTTACATATGCAGTGTTAAATAAACCTCTGCCTAAACAGATGGCTGTTGTCTGATTTCTCTTGAAAGCATCTAAACCTCTAATTAAGGGCAGTGATACAAAAAAAAGGAAGGTATGCTCTTTTAATTGGCAGGGTGCACATGTACAAATACAAAAGGAATAATATTAGCTAAGATAAGTAGATAGAGGGCACTGTGAGTTTCATAACTTCACACGAATGAAGAGCCAGTGGAGGAGTTTGCTTTGAAAATGGATCCTGATGGACATTTTTGTTCCATTGTAAACGCTGCAGTAAAAACAAACAGGACAAACTTTTACTAAAGATTGCATCTCCTGTGTCTTGTTGAAGTAAAGGTAGCTGAGACTGAAATCTGAAAAACTTCCAGTAATACTCAATCACATTATTCTAATTAGTTTGAGTTTGCATTAAGACAAAACTTTTCCAAAGTGTTGGGGCTTAATGTTCCTCCTTTGTATTGACTAAAACAGTAAAGCTTGGAAGGATCAAATAATTCCTTCAGACATAACTGGACATCACTTGTTGAAAGTACTATAGTTCATTTAACTGGCGTTGATAAATAAGGCAGATTTAAGGAAAGGAAGAGTTATAGGGACAAAGGTTTTTCACATGATCTGCTAAAATAACCCCGACTTTTAATAATATAGATTTTTATTAATAAATATCAATGATTCTGTCAAAAGCTACTTCCAGAATGAGGTGTTCTTATATCTAGTATCATCAAAGAGTAGATAGGATAGACACCATCATATCTACCTTTATTTGCACCTTTTCCTTCCCGTTAAAATTCTTTTTTCTTTGTTGTTTTCCACTTAATTTGAAAAAAATACCTCTCAGCAAGTCACATATGGCAATACACACGTACATTTACTTACAGAACAGAGCAAAAACAAAAAGCAAGTGAAAACAGTAGTGAATGGCTTTTGTTGCAAATAGCTTGTAATATAGTGAAATTAACAACATACCTAGAATTGATAATGACCTTATATTCTAATGCAGCTAAATTCCATATTGAACATTCAGCTGTACTAAGCCCTGAACTCTGGTTTTGTTGTTTGTGTGTTGGTGATGTTCAGGTTCATATTTCATTCCTTATATGTTTGTATGGTGCTTGACACTGGCTCTTTGAAACTTGGTGTATCTCAGGCTAGTTGTGTAATATTTGATCTTGAATATGGACAAACTAATATATTTATTGGTTGACCCTGTTTGGCAGTTTATGATCTCTGCTCCCTTGGTTTGTTTTTTTTTT
>QWTY01017344.1:0-19721 GCA_008033365.1 Pseudorectes ferrugineus | reverse complement strand
AGCAAAAGCAGTATACTTAATATTACTTCTATTTCAGACAGCCACAGTTTAACCCCTGCTGGCAACTAAGCACCACACAGCTGCTCATTCTCTTCCTCCCCCAGCAGGATGGGGGGGAAGAGAATTGGAAGGGTAAAAGTAAGAAAACTCATGGGCTGAGTACAGTTAAATTGAAATAAAATAATAATAGTAACAATAAATCATAATGAAAAGGAAAATAAAGAGAGAAAGAGATAAATCCCACAGGTGATGCAAATTAAAACAATTGCTCACCACCAACCAACTGATGCCCAGCCAGTCCCCAAGCAGATGACCCCAACCAACCTTCCCCATAGTTTTGCTGCTCAGTATGATGCCATATGGTGTGGAATATCCCTCTGGTCAACTGGGGTCAGCTGTCCTGGCTGTGTCTTCCCACAATTCCTCGTGAACCCACAGCCTCCTCACTGGTGGGGTGAGGTGAGAAGCAGGAAATGCCTTGATGCGTAACACCTGCTCAGCAATGACTAGGACATCCCTATGTCACCAACACTGGTTCCAGCACCAATCCCAAACAGCCCCATACCAGGTTCTATGAAGAAAATTAACCCCATTCCAGCCAAAACCAGCACACAGACATAGCATAAGAAAGCTGACACAGGAGTTACCATGGAAGATCTCTCACACACTGCTTCAGAAATCAGAGCCATGAAGATAAATTCAGCAAACTATATAAATAGCACAGATTGGCAAAAGCAATCATAGTAAGGAGAGAGCCTTCTTTCCTGTCTCTAAGGAATAACTAGACATCAACATCATTACCAGAGTGACTCTGATAATGAGCTCCAGCCTGGTGGCCCTCCAGCTCTGAAACCCCAGTGGCAGGAGAAGAAAAATCAAAACAGGTTTCCAGTCTCATGTATTTTATTGCTTACACTAAGTAGCAATGGGGAAAGCATTAAGTGTTTTCACAAACAAATCAGTTCAGAATGCAGGGGGTTGATTCCAACTTATTAAATTTATGTGAATACCACGTTGTTTAATGACCTTAAGCCATTAAGTCTTTGTAAAATTGGTATCTGCTTTGCATCATAGTGTTGAGAACCAGAGTAAATCAGCTTCTGCAGAGCTTTGCTGTACTATGGCCTGATTACTTCTTCCACCTATGCAGAGACTGTCCATTCCATTAAATGACCCTGTGACAGTGTACAATGACCACACCAAGGCTAACTTCGAGTTTAAGTTCTAACACTGACTTTAGCACCGTGCAAAAAGTATTAGCATTGAAGTTGTCTTTTCCCTACTTATTACAGACAACTGGGTAGCATACAATATCAATGTAAAGCCTCTGGAGCAATTCAAAATAACTAGTTGCTTTCAACCCTGGACAGTAAGAGTAGATTCAAACCACAGAATTTCTCTGAATTAATGAAATTACTCTTACTGTACCAAATACACTTTCGAGTATGTATTTCAAACAGTAAGTTTGTCTGAAGTACTTGAAGAATTCATTTACAAAGATGCCACAAATATATTGGTGGTTCTTTAATTTATGCAATTTTCTGTAAGATACCTGATGGAGTTAAAGAGCAGGCATACCAGTGACTAAGAATGTTAAGAAGAACAGGAATGATCAGATAAAAGAATTAAGCAAAACACTTGACCATGGTTTATAACTGTCAATATTGTGTCTTCAGTCAATTTCAGGAAACAGACACATGGTTGAAGGACTAAGGGCTTTTTGGTTCTGATTTATTTACAAATAGTGCTTTATTCAGAATATCATGAGATGGATTGTAAATATTTCATCTTTGATACAGTTCACTTCTGAGAGATAAGCAAGATGGGTGAATTAAGCATTTACAGTCAAAGGCCAGTAGACATGTTAATTAGGAAGGCAAGTCTAAACACAAGCAAACACCCCATAAGACCAATAGGCAAAGCTGCTTTATCATCAGAAGTTCTGAGAAAGGGTGACCTGACAAATAACACACTCACCATATTCCTGTGAATCACAGCCTGGACTCCTCATTTCACAGTACCTTGGTGTCACTAAACCTGGTACAATCAGGTCACATTTAAAGGAAGAAACACCTCAGTCTAGTAATTCTGGGTTTGGAAATTAACTGACTGAAGAATGCATTTAGGTTTTTTCGCCCTTTAACGTGTGTCATTTCACAGTCATTTCACCAGCACAGAGGGTTAATCCACAACTTATTCACAAATAGCAGAACTATCAAGAACTCAGACAGCAAGAAAAGACTGACTGCACAACTGTGAACACACTCATTTTGATCTGTGATTCTGTTTTGCATTTGATTGTCTCCAACCCCTTGAACCATTTTTGTTTACATAACGAAGTGTTTACTTCACCTCAGGTTTCACATGATGCACTGGGGAGTTAATATCATAAGATCACCACAACTTGTGAACTCCCAGTCATATGAAAAGAGACAAGTAGGTCTTTACAAGCAACTTAAAAGGCATTTTTGTCACATCAACTTTAACAGCACTGATTTAAATGGATTTGATTTCTACGGCAACTTCACTAGCATCTCTGAGTGTCTTCATGTTATACCTCATAGAATCACTACAGTGAACCCAAATCCATTTTTGTCTACCTTCTCTGCTTGCCAGAACAACTATTTATAGACTTGCTATTATTTTTTTATTCTTAAAACGTGTCCAAGCAGTTTCTCTGTTCTTACACTAGCAAGTCCATACTGTTTCATTTTGGAAGCCATGCTCTCTAGATTTTGCCTGAAGTCTTCTCACTGCCACATTTCAACCTGTTCACCCCCTGTTCATTTTCCATTTTCATTCAACAGCCAAACTCATCTCAAACAGCTTGAAAGGCCAGAAGGAAGCAAACTGTGGCACAGAACCCATTATTCCCAAGTTCTGGGTGTTTCGCTTTGTGTCACCTGTTTCCTAAGTGTGTGAGGAGCAGCTACTGTTTTGCCTAAAATCAACAGTAACTTTTTCAAATTTTCTATTAATAGGCACAGCACGTAACAGATGTGTTCCCTTTCTGTTTGGTTTTACAGTCTGTTTTGTACCTTCCAGAACAAAATTCAACATCTTTTCAAGCCTGTTAAGAATTCTATTCACCTACTGAAAATCTCCTGCCTCGCTAAACATATTGCCATCACATAAAGAGAGGTACAGCATTTGAGATCAGGAGTTTCTCTCAGGATGAGGAAGAGAAGTCTCCCACTGAGCTAGCCCACTAGAAACCCAGTGCTTCAACATATTTCATATGTGTGCAAATGCCCTTGCCTTTGATTCTATCACATCCCAGCTTGGTGAACACCACCTCTATTAACTTGCTTCCCACTGCTGTCAGTTGCTGCTCCCACATCTGTGACAGTATTGGATATATGTGCCCCAAATCTCATTCTGCTGCAATCCTCTACTGGTCACAGGAATGATCCCACTGAATATTTCTCTTTAATTGAGGTCTAACAAGCTGAGATTTCAAATCTCATAACAACAGCATGGATGCTCAGCCTCAAGCTAAACTCTGAAGGACTATCCTAGATATTCTGTTCCGTTTTGATATTAGGAATACTCTTGACTGACTTTTCAACCACTTATGTGGGTTGTGCATTAAGTACTGACATTTGTTTACCTACCATTGTTTATCCTTTGCATTGGCTTATGTGAGCACAGCTGAATGATACACCAGCTGTACACTAAGGAAAAAGAAATCCTTTTCTACTATCTTACTTGTTTTCTAATTTGTTAGGGGAAAAACAACTTACATTTCTTGACCATGCATTCTCTTCACATCTCCAGAACTCCCACATTCAACAGCAGAAAATTATACATTTTATTCAATGCCCTACAGTCAGCTAAGGCTTTTCTGTACTCTGTAGATATCAAAGACTTCCATTCATTTTGCCCCTTAAAACAAATTATTGGTTATTGGTTTCAGTTCATACCTAAAATAATCCCTGAAAATCAATTTAAAATACAAATTTACTCTTTTTTGGTGTAGGAATGTTATTGTGAATACACATGCCTGGCATTAAATTCCAAGTTTGAAAGTGCTCTTGCTGCTGAGAGATTAGTCAGTTTTAAAAAAAACATTTCAAAACGCTCGTAACTGTGGCAAATTCAAATCAAAACTCTGAAATTTGTTTCTTTCCTGTAAGCCATTTCCCTTCAATCTTCCCACCCAACCAGATCTCTCAATTTTCCTACGTTTTGCTATCTTTCATAAACCGTAGTGCTCTCAAAAAACCGGAATTTTTAACAGCTAAATGGCTGGTTAATCACATGTAGGAAAGAAGCTGAAATCAAGAGATAATTATCTTACCTGTTGTGACACCATGAACAACTCCTTCCTTGGTCCTGGAACCTAAACAAAGAAAAATATTAGGTTGAAAATGCATATTCTTAAGTACTAGTAAAGACTAGATGGATAAAGGGGGATTAATATGTAGATTACATATGGTTGCATACAATATTTTCCAAGGCTATTAAAAGAAATTAAAAAGAAATTCAGTCTAAGGGAAGAGGCAAAACCATCAGTAAAGCACAACTGCATGGATGGGTATTGACTGTGGAAAGGTGAATAATACTGGAAACACTTCTGCAGTCACATACTGACTTCCTCGCCATTTTCTTAATAACTGTGTTAAGCCTCCCACCTGGCAAACTCACACTGATGATTCTGCACAGAAACCATGTTAACATCCTAAGGAGGCTCACACAGGCATTTGGAGAAGCTCTGAGCCACGGTTTCCTGAAGATCCTTACAGTTTCACCTTTGCCAGATCTCAGTTTCCAGGTGTTGACAACCACTACCCAGCTACAGGAAGGCCTAGAGGTTAAATTCACAGGGAGCTGATAGTGCTAGCCAGACTCAGACATCCCAGAAGAGAAACTTCAAGCAGTAGATAGGATTTCAACATGAAAATGCCCCCCAGGTCACACCCAAGGTCTGCTGCATCCGGTGTCCTCGTTGTCACAGGCACATGTCACAGCTCAGGTATGATCTGCAGGCAGCAACCTGGAACTTGTGCTAGACTGAGTCATAACACAAGACTTGTGTAAGCAAAGTAACTCTGCCACGCTGAAGACCAAATTGATTTCTGCAACACCCAGGCAAAAAAGACCTTGACTTTTTACCATGCTGCATGAAAGGGAACAATCTTTAAGAGGATTGTGTCTTTAAGAGGAAGAGAAACAAATTAGCACATACCGCTGTTTAAAACATAACTCCGTGTCTTTTTCCCTACCAGCCCTCTACTTGCCCTGCTCAGATTCCATAATTTGGCTACATTTCAGGGATTAGCATCCATCTGTGGACTATGATGCTTAACAATGGGCAATTAAGAGAGTTTATGGCTCCTAGTTAATCATTTTACCTAGTCTGCCAGAGATAGGATGACATTTTATTTTTCTTACCAACACAGAAATTACCTTATTTGCAATGCAATTTTTTTGCTGTCATTCAGTATTTGAGACTTTATAATTTATACTGCTGACTTTACTCTTCTAACATAACAGATAAAATGCATGAGCAGAAAAATATTAGAAAAAAGCAACTTTTTGTCCAAAATTCTCTACAATAACACAATTAAACACAGAAATACAATATAAGCTCATTCATCAAAATGTCCTGTTTGTTACTAGTGCAAATTTATGGCACTTTAGCCATGTAGTTCTGGCACGATTAGATTGATTACATGATTGAAAAGGCTCTGTTACCCATGAGCAAGAGTAGAATAATAATCCATGATATATACAAGGGAAAAAAATATTGCATCAAGTAAAATGAAATATTCCTTTAGCTAATTATGAGATTAAACAGTCAAGAAGTCTTTTTCCCTTTATTCCAATTTTCTCTTTAGAAAAAGCTTGCTTTCTCTCACTGAAAAATATTTACCATTGAACAATCAGAAGTTTCATTATATGCAAAGTGTTCACATCTAAGGACTTGTTTTAGGACTTTGGTTCTCAATTTTGTACCACCATGAGACCTGAAGAAGCAAAGCACATGCTGGAATTCATGCAGATGATGGTTCTACTGACTTCTAGCAACTAAACACCACTGCAGGCTCACAGTGTGTCTATTGGAATACTTAATATTAAGCACATGCTTTTAAATGCCTTGTTAGACCTGGCCAATATCTCGTTCATGTTGTTGAACTGACTGCTTGCAAGCCAAGCCATTAAAGACGTGGAAAACTCTGAATTAGCAAGTACTCAGTTCCCTAAAGCCAGGAAGAGATGGATGGTATGACAGAACTCCCCTGAGGACCCCGTGCAACGCACACATCTCCAGAGGGACCTACTGCAAGTCAATTCTTACTTCGCTTGCCCAGATATATCACTGCTATAGCCACAGCTCGCACAGACAGGCTTTTCTGTAAAAAAGCTCAGCTTGCAGACCCATATGGAACAGGGGTATGTATAGCCAGATCCATTAACTGGCAAACAACCAGCTAGCTGGTGTTCCAGACCCTACAGCATATGTTAGAGCTCAATGGTACTTGCCCCACGGCTGCACACTTGCATGCAAGTAGCTGTTTCTGCCATCGCAGCTACAACAGCATCTAGAAGCACATTAGGATCTGCCAGAACAGGCCTATAAATAACAACAGCTGAATTCAGTAGGATGACTTCTGGCTGGCCATGAAGGAAAGCTGGTTGTCCTCATTGTTCCCAAGAGAAACTAGCTGTCTTTCATTCTGGCATTCCCAAAATACCAAGTCTTGCTCAGTGTACCCTGCACAACAAGGGGAACGGAGGAATCAGAGTAGGGATAATATAAAGACCAAGGAACATGACTCTGACCTAAACCACTCAGAAGCCATAGTAGTACATGGTAATGCTACTTCTCCTAGCTATAGTACACATCTGTGTGAGGGGAGGGAGAAGACTAAACAGCATTTTTGCTTTTCAATCATTAAAAAATACCATAGAGTCTCTTCATCATTTATTATCATTGCTGTCATTGTGCCAGAATGAAGGAGTGTATCAGCGCTTTGGAAATACATTCATTTCTGGACTATTTGAGAGACCAACAGACTTTTCACATTGCTTAGTCAGAGCTGGTTAAAGACAGGGAGACATAAACCCAAATTATGGAAAGGGTAATCAACATTTAAGGAAAACACTTGCTTCCAAGTCCTGAAGCCCATTACTCCACCAGCCAGACCCTGAGTCCCTCGACTGCTCTGCTGGCCTTTCTACTACCAAAGGAAAATAAGAAACATTATGAAAAGAGAGTGCAGTGGAGGAATTTGGATGGCTTTGCCAAATAGGTCATGACTGCACTGTTCTACTCTACGGCCATGTGCCAGCACAGGGAGTAGTAAACAACTCTGTCAGCCACCCTGCTGCTAATAAACTATTCCTTTGTTCTGCGAGCTTATGACACACCAAGAACGATCAGACTGGAAACTTCCATTCCTGAGCACTGAACACGCACTCAAGAGTCAATCGAGCAAAAACTTCAGCTCCCTGGAAGGACACATGAAGCTCAGCAGACATCTTGAACACTGCACTGCCAAGAGTGTGCGAGCGCATCCTTCTTACTCAGTTCCTGGTTTCAGAGTGAGAAGGGATTAAGTACAGCCACTCACTTCCTCTCTGCTTCACACTAACAGCTCTTGAAGGATACAGAAAGGCACAGTTTTAAATTTACAGCACACACAGCACTGCTGAGCCTCAGTTCTCCTTTCTAAACAATGACCAGGCCATTGTTTGACATCAAGAAAGGTCCTGATGCTGTGCTTGAATGAGTTGGCCAGTGCTGAAGCCCATTAGCAGAGGAATTCAAGGGAAAAAAAAAACGACCAACACTTGAAAGCATAAAAAACACATTGTAGACTGTATTGAAGGGATCTTGGGTACTTAAAAGGAGAAAAGACAGTGGACTGAGGGAAGAAAGAAGAGACTTCAGCATGGAAAGGGAAAAAAATCCTCAATTAATCCTCCAATACACCGCTCTCCCACAGAGCTCTAAGTTTTTCCCTTTGCCAAGGGAAACTTTCCTTGTGCCAAAAAAGTACTAAAACCAAAACAAGAATAAAAGAATTACAATGACCACATTTCATCCCAAACAGCAGCTGCTGTTAATAGAACTCTTACCAGGTAGAATTAGGTTATAATCTCTCACATAATAGTTCTGTCCAGTAGCCTGGACAGAAAGGTCCACACGTTTTCCACATTTACTTAAATTGCACTGATTTCAGCAGGAAACCACATCACCTAGGGGACCTGGACAAAAGACTTTGCACCTTCTTAATTCTCCAGCAGCAATGGGAGGCTGAAAGTTATGAAACTGAAAATGATAAACAGGTCCCACTCAGCCCAGTGTTGTTAGGTTCTTTTTGCAAGATGTCAGGCAGCTTTCACAGTATAATCCGGCTGTGAATCCCAAATCAGAAAACCCAACTATAGAAAAATGGAGTGAGAAGTCTTCAGGAGCTCTAATGAACTGTGCTGCTCCTCTCCTCTGCTCATAAAGGGGCTTCACCACCTTTTGCACTGCAATCATTATCAGCCTGCAGAACAAAAGATTATCACACTGGTCTTTGGTAATGCTGCACAGGGCAAGAGCCACCTCTGCTGTGTGCTTGGGAAGTAGACAGAGAAACATCCAGCTCCTCATTTCCCTTACCCTACCCGAACTTGTTGAAGCCTCCTGCTGGTACGGGCAAGCGCACAACTGGACATGAGCTGCCAGAGCTTCTGGAGACAGCTTCCAACCAAAGACTCTTTTGCCTGCATGACAAACTGTGCACATAGCTCCTTCCTCCTGAAAAGGAGGCACCTGGTGGGAGAAGGATCCTCCACCATTACTACAGTCACACGCACAGGTCCCTACCATGGCTCAGGGCTCTGCTCTCCCCAGCAATTTATTCTTGAAAAAAATAGCAAGCCTGCCCTCCAAAGTTCAACCTCAGCAAAAGCGTCTCTGAAGACAACAGGAAATCTGTTCTCTTTGGGAGCAGAACTAGGTTCAAATGTTATTATGGTCTGGATAACAGGTCAGGCACAAAGATAATTTAGCACACAATGCAGGTTTCTAATACAAAGAAACCAATGGCCCCAGAAGCATGGCCAGAAGTAAACAAGAAAACAAAAAAAATAAAAGAAAACAAGGAAACAAAATAAAAGTAAGTTCTACCTCTGGAAAATAATTCCAACATCAAGCACAATATACAGTGGAAGAACATCTATTTTGATATCTTGAAAATGAGCAGATGCTCATTTTAAAATAGATTCATCCTACAATTAGTGTTCAAAATGACTGCCATCCCTGTTGGCAAGAGCACCGAGCTTTGCCATGGCTTAAAAAGGAGGGAAGTATATTCCAAATGAGTAGTCCACACTATCTGGAGCAGAAATAATTTCTTGCAGACTGGCACTAGCCTGCAACAGCAGAGAGAATCCAAAAAAGGCACTGGAATACCACAGACCTCAGTACTCCCATTGAAAAGAAATGCCTCTGGTTTTCAGCTCTGTTTAACTTCTGTTATGTGTGCACATCTCCCTCGGTACACACAGCGTCCATTACAGAATTGACCTGCTACAAAACCAACAGAACAGAAATGACCTACAGAAAAGGGTAACTTTCCCCCCTCCGTTCTTTTATAGACTAGCTTTATTTGACGAATATGAGAAACAGGTCCATAATCATTTTTTTATAAATAACCACTTACTCATACAGTCTTGGCAGATTGTTTTTCTGTGAATTTTTCATGACAGCATTTGCAAGACACTCCTCTAAAGCCCAATACTTGCAAAATGAAGATGACTCTCATGCATAAAAGTACCAGTCAGGGATTTGAAAAGAATTTTATCCCTGGCTCTATGCAAGACATGTGTGGTCTAGAAAAAGACACTTAACAACTGCTTTGCTACCTTGGGGTCTACCTGCACTACCCCATTAACTGTAGAGACTCTTCCTTGAGAAGTCATGGAAAGTATCTGCCATGAATTTGCACCAGTAATTACAGAACATAAAATTAATTTCAGAAGATAACACTTTGCCATACAAAATGTTACTGTCAACATGCCAAGCAGTCAGCATGCCTACTACTCAGCTCCGGAGCTAACCTCTCAAGTGTCTTCTCCTGAAATCCTATTTAAGCCCCACATGTTCTGTAGAATGCTGTGTAGCTACCTTGTCCTCCAGCATTTACATTTTTCATATTTATTTTTACTGTACCAACCACCCCTTCAGCCTTGATCTGACAAACTTCTTGCATAGAGTGCCAGCCAGTGACCTGTACTGTCAGGCACCTCCGACAACACAACCTCATTCAGGATGGTGTCACCCACGTGGCTCCTCCACAGAGCAGAAATGCCTGCCCAGCCCATGACATAAGAACCAACATTTGGCTTCAAAGAATGGAGCTCAGGAAGGCACAACTTTCCTCTTGTTTCTTTTGCAATGGTCTCCTATGAGCAATTACATATTTTTTTTCAGAAGAACAGGTCTGATGAGGATCCAGCTGTGAATGTCTGGGTGCACCGACCAGCAGCATGCTCTCTGCTGCCCACCTACCCACATAGAGGACTCCCTCTTTCGTCTTTCCTGCTGCCTCTGCCACACCCTGCTTGGTTTTTTCTGCTGCTGCTACGACTCCTTCCTTTGCCTTGGAAAGCCCTTTCATGAACACATCCATGGCTGAAGACTTTCTTCACACAGCTCTAGAGGGAAAAAAAAAAAGACAGTACACACTTTCAGTAAGGTTTTTTCAGCTTTTTATCCCAGAAAGGGACAAAAACTAAATAAATAAAATTCTAACTGAATGGGATCACAATTACTTTAAAATTATATTATTTATACCCCCAAATTGTATGGCAATATGAAACAAATATCCTGTTTCCACAGAATCCTACGGAGAGGTTGCCAATAATGCAGTTCTGGTTGGAAGATGGTTTCATTGATACAAGTACCTTCCTTGCCTATCAAGGCATCATTTCTTCCAGAGGACAGTTCTATTCATGTGCTGACTGCAAGATTTAGCCCTGTGATTCCATGATACTCCACCTCCCATCCAGAGAAAAAAAAGCCAACTTAAAAAAACAAATAAACAAACCTGAAAACCAAACCACATAAACCAAAACCTCTCATAAATGATAAATGTTCACTTGTTGTAAGCAGCTGCCATTACAACCCAGGACTGGAGGAAGTAAAAAATGCTGCATTTCCAGCAGTCCAGCATTTTGCACACAGTCCACATCACTCTTTTGGAAACTGAGTTTTCCTGAATGGGTTCCTTGCATGCATAACGACTGAGAAAATATTTTACTAAAAAGCAAAAGCAAGAACACAGGATTTTAAAAGCACTGCACTAAAGCTACCAAGAGAGTCCTCTGGCAGCAATACAATCCAGTGCCACACTGAAACCACCAAAATAGTAATTAAAACCCAGAATCAGTGTCCCTTCAACAAATCCATTATCAGTAGTCCTTTCTCCTCCTCCACCCACACAGACAGAAGTGCTGCCTGTTATCTTCTCTTCTTTGCCAGAGGCTGAGTAGGAGGAATGGATGTCTAGGAAGGCATCTGGGCTGTCGCAGCTTTCTACCAACTCGTGACGAGCGTGCGAAGAAAGGCAGCGTTTGTGCTCCAGCCAAACTGCCCACGGTACCGCCGCCCTGGGGATGGCGAAGGGGGGTACCTCATGCACAGCGCCGAGGGGAGGCAGGACCCGGCCCGCGGGACCCTCCGGCTCCTCCGCCGAGAGGGTCCCCAGCCCGTCCCCGGGGCAGCGCCGCGACCAGGTGCGGGGGCACCCGGGGACCGCGGGTGCGTATCGAATAACACACGGACACCTGCAGAGGGAGGGAGCAGCGCGTCGCGCCCATATGTGTGTGTGTGTATATGTAGATATACATATACAACCATATACATACATACACACGGTCAGGCACCTACCGAGGAAAGCAGAGCGGCGCGGCCATATGGGCATCCACGGGCTCCCGCGGACACGCCGTCGGCACACGGCGGACACGGCGCCCGGCTTCTCCTCCCTCCCCCGTGCCCACACGAGGACGTTCAACAAGAAATACCTGTTTATCTATCTGTCTTAGGTACTATACACCTATCTCTCATTCTATGTGCACACACAGGCGCACCCCGCGCGGCTCCGCAGCCCCAGCCCAGCCCCCGGCAGCACGGACGCGGAGCGGAGCCGCTGCCCGCCCGAGCCCGCGCCCCGAGCGGCCCCGCCCGGCCCCGCACTCACCGCCGGGCTCCTCCGCCACCGGCGACCGACCCGTTCCGAGCGGGCGTGGGGCGGCGCGGGCTGCGGGCAGGCGAGGCGCGGAGCGGCCCGAGGGAGCTGCCCCTGCTCAGCACATCCCGAGGCGGGGAGCGGGCCGGCGCTGCTTGCACCACCCCGGCGGCAGCCCCGCAGGCGGCGAGTGCCGGCGAGAGGCGAGGGCGGGGGGCGGGAGATGCGCCGCAGGAGGGAGGGAAGGAGGAGCGGAGGCTCTTGCCACGCTCCCTGTTGAGTATGCGCCCCCCGCCCGGCCCCCTGCGCCCACCCTATCACGTCCTCCGCGGCAGGGAGGTGGGAGGCGTGATAAACTGGGAGCACCTGTTCCACGCACGCAGAGCGAGAGAGAAGCAAGGGTAAAATGCAGGCCAGGCGACTTGGGCCCCCTGGGACTCCGCACAGTCACCACTCCCTCCAAAGGCTGGAGTGCCTCATCTTAAAAGTGTAAGGAAGCTGTTGATGCGGCACACCCCTGTGTCACTTCACCGAAGCCGTAGAAAATCTTCCCCCAGCATCTAATCGCTTTTTCATCTACTTCCAGGTCTTCAGCCCTGAATGACTGCAGTTCCATGTGACTGTTCTCACAAGATTCATGATCCCAGGTCGTTTTAAGCACGGGAGGTGGTGCTCTTGCAGGTGTATTTTGAGTCTTAACTCTATTGCACACACACGCAATTTTCATCCCAAATGAAGAGCAGACTTGCCCAACCCCTACATCTCTGCTGGCATCATCCACCACACAATCCATGGCCACTGCAACGCAAATCTTAAGTTGATGCAGAGAAGTCACCTTCTCCCCAGAAAGAGAAACCTATCAAACTTCTCTATTTTGGTTGCAGAATTTAGGCATGAAAAGCCAAGACCAGTAGGAGACAAGGCACTAGAACAGATGGACTTTCAGCTTCAGTACATCAATTCAAATCCTGCAAGACTTACAGAAACAGTTTGGGTTTTATCGCACTCCAAAAGGAGAAACAGAACGTGGCATAGATGAGATACAAGGCTGTGAGCTGCAAGGAGCATCTTTCATCCATCATCCCATGCAGACAGCTGATGCATCCCTGGTTTTGTTTTCATGCTGAACACATAGTGCAGAGTCTTACTCTTGTCAGGTTTCTTTGTAAGTCTTAATATTTCTGTGTTGTTTGGTAAACTTTCTCTTGCTTCATTCTAGTAGTAGTTTTAATCAACCAAGCATTAAGCAACAGACTTTACTTCTTTGTGTAAGAATGTGCAGACTGGTAATACAAATAATTTTCTCATAATTCTTCCCAGAAGAAAACCTTAAATGCCCAGAAATTAAATTATGTAAGGTACCTCACCTCATTAATCCTGTGCAGCACATTCATAGTTAGTAGTGCAACAGCTAGATATGGTATTTCTATTTTCTTCCTGTTTTGGGGAGAGGGCAATAGGTACAGTTTGAGACAGTAAATAAAATTTAATCGAAATAATATTCTTTGCACATGTTAACTGGCCCAGCAATTTATGTACCTTAGTATGTAAATTGGCTTATTGAAAACCTTTCTGTCAGTCATTCTCTACTACCCTGAGCAGTAAATTAAGACCCCAAATTAGAATTAAAGTGAATATTGCACTCCTTGTGTAAGTATCATCTTTCAGATTTAAAGAAGGCTTTTGTTTTTCCAGCATACAGGTGACTATGAGCATGAAATGTTGCTTTTTATCATGCTGATATAAATCTGGATAGACTTATTGTATTTAATTATGTTAGCAAAAACAGATAATCTGGTATGATAAATAACCTTGTACATTTATAGCTCTGTTTCTGAAAACTCTACAAAGAAGAGCTCAGATGTTTGCAACTCCTAGCTTTTGCAAGCAGTCTTTTTTTGTCTTATGTTTATCAAAGGCAGGCATTATGTTCTGCTGTTAAACAAAGTAACAGCTTGTCCTTTAACAAAATCATGCAGCTAGAAATAGAGAGGTAAAGGCAAGATGGACCAGTTGCCACAGCAGAAGTAAAGCTTAAAATTTCAGCTGTAGTATTCAAACTAGCCAGCTGTTAAATTCTAAATCATAGGGTAAGAGGCACAGGAAGAAAAAAAAATAGAATACAAATATTGACACAAGAAATTCTTCATTCTGAAAATGAATGGAACTTAAGTGGAAAACAGAATTAAATATGGTAGAGAATGGGCATTGTATCTCCAAGGCAATTCCTATTTAAACCACATTGTCTACAACAGCTGGTGGGGTTTTTTTTATGTTGTCTCTTCAGTATTATTAGTATCACAGTAAGTTCTCCCCTGAAGCCTTTTCTGTCTGAAGAAAGGATAGTAGCAAACAGCTTGCCCACTGATCACATTTAAAACAAATCTTTATTTAATGACACTGTTTACTTCACATGAGCATCTAGAGCAAAAATCAATTAAGTAGCACTAAAATCTTCTTTAATCCACCTTGCCTTGCAGGCTAACTTATTGGTTTAGTTGCTAGTGATTAAGTACATCTATTTTATCACTATGAAAAGGACAATTATGGACAACTGAGAAAGGCTGCAGAGTAAAACTGATCAGAATTTACTGGTTTGGGGTTAAAAAATTCAAATGTAGATCTATTCATGTGGCAACACCGGAAAGGTGTTCATCTTGAACACTACATACAAAATTGACAGCTTTCTCCTATTTATTCAAAGAGTGACTCACACAGGCTCCCCGTGTTACCACAGAACTGATAGGTGATGTTCCCCAGAGGAAAGGTACCTTTGAAAACCTGAAAGCTGCAGCATGAAGGGAAGCTGTCTTAGGGCAGTCTGTTCACAGTTAACATTGATTGCTCCACTGCAAGCTCCTTCTGCTGATTGCAGATAATCTGAAAATGGTCTTAATTGGATAAATACATTAACTGTGAGAAACTGTGAACTTTTTATGCACATACAGTCCAGTCTTTGGATTTCTTACAGAACAGTTTACTATGTGGATTGCTTTAGAGGCAACTGGGAGTTCAGATCAGTTTCCTAGACTCTTGCATCACAATGTCTGTGTTTCTATTCCCACTCAGCTCCCTCTGTGGACCAGTGCTGACCATGCTGTAACTACTTGTGTGCATAGCCCCTTTCTGAGAACTCAAAAAAATGCTCAGTTAAAAAAAAAAAGAAGAAGAAGAAGACCTCATCTTTGCTTATAGGTAAGCCTGGGGTTTAGCAAACCATTATCTTAATACTTATCATGCTCATAAGTGTTGTAATTTAACACTCCAGAGCATGCATGGTGTTCCCATGATGGTTACTCAACTGAAAGTTAAGCACATGTATTAAAGCCTTCATACAATCAAGATGCAACTCATATCAGAGTTAATTTCCCAGTGGAAGCATTCCGTTTATTAATTTAAAATTAATATTCATTATTATGCAGCAGTTGCCATTTCCAGTTCAGTCCCATTGCAAAGATTTCTGTTTGTGAACTGTCTTGATAGATATAACTGGGTGCTCATTATGGGCTGGGTTATTGGATGTCCACTGTCACCTCGTGCAACCATTGCCAAGAGACACAAATAGATTAAAAATGTTTTAATTAATGTAGACATACATGACATATACGTACTGTATCAGAGTACATGGAGGTAGGTACACGCATACACACACAGGCGTAGATATATATATATTTAAGGAAGATTGATGCATGTCTCTCATCTGGTAGATTTCAGCTCAGCTGCACTAATCTTGGCATAACTCTAACCACCAGACAGAATGGTCTCACAGCTTTGTACCACCTCTGTTACAGGCAAAACCTGCCAGACCTTTACCTCTCCTTCACTAGCAGTCAATGGTGAAGTTACCAGGCCATCACATCTTTCATAAGCCATGGTTAATTTCATTAATTAATTAACCTATCTGGGCTAGAAATTTAGTGCTGAAGGGCACAGAAACTCTGTCTGTTGCACCTGGAACCTTAAGCAAAGCTTTACTCTGAAAAGCAGTATCTTGAGTGCCAAGGAAAGCCATCTGGCAGCATGTTTCTACTCAGAGACAACCAGTAGGTCAGATGAGGCTGACCGAAGGGTGCGTGGCAGAATCAGTGTTGATTGTTCTTTAAGATGTTTCCCATGGAATCACAGAATATACAGAGTTGGAAGGGACCCACAAGGATTATTGAGTCCTTCTCTTAGCCCTGCACAGGAACATCCCCAAGAGTTCACACTCCATGTGCCTGAGGACATTGTCCAAAGGCTTCTTGAACTCTGTCAGGCTTGGTGCTGTGACCACTTCCCTGGGGAGCCTGTTCCAGTGCCAAACCCCTCTCTGGGTGAAGAACCTTTTCCTAATATCCAGCCTAAACCTCCCCTGATATAGCTTCAGGCCATTCCCTCAGTCCTATCACTGGTCACCACAGAGGAGAGATCAGTGCCTGCCCCTCCTCTTCCCCTCATGAGGAAGTTGTAGACTGCGATGAGGTTTCCCCACAGTCTCCTCCAGGCTGAACAGACCAAGTTGCATGGCACCATTGGGTTGATTGTAACTGAAGGTAACAATCACCTTCCTCACATGTGATGCAATGTGTGATGAGCACCTCATGTACCTGAAAATGCAAATGCTACAATGGTGCTGATGGTGGAAATCATCATGCAGAGTCAGGTCTGACCCCTGTCTTGTCCCAAGTTCTGTTTGATTGAGAAGCCAGCACCAGATGTCTCCAAGGTCAATAAGACAGCATGTTCTAAAGTGGCCTGCTGCAAATATAGGTATCTGAGCCAGTGCAGGCACAGCACATTAATTACCTGGATGGCAGCATTTCTCAAGAGGTGCACCAGGAAGGCAGCAGCTTTAATTAGATACTACAGTTAGTTACCAGAAAACTGAACAGGTGGAAAACCCAAACAGGAGCATACTTCATTCTATCAAACTGTCTTCTTTCTGTAATTTCTAAGGGAAAGTAGATATCCCATAAAAGAAAAGTGGTGGTTTTCATTCAGATATTACCCCATAGGGAAAACCTAAAGTCTTCTCTGGAAAAGGCAACACATTATTCTCTTCATTTCTCTGATTCCTACATCCTAGCTTCCCAGCCAAGTTGTCCATTGGATATTTTTACTGGTGCCACTCCAATCACCATAAACTTGTAACACCGTCATCAGTTGCCAGCACTTTTTTTGTAACACCAGCTTCTGGTCCAATTCAACTCCCATTCATGCTGACATTAAACCAGAGGTTGACTCAGGGGAAACAAAAATAGCAAAGGAAATATCATTATAAGCACATTATTATCTGTTCTGGTTTCTTTGGCTCCTTTATTTATTACATGGAATCACTTATTGGAATCCTATCTTAGTGCAATCTCCAATCCACAGGCCTGTACCTTCTTGTTGATGTTTGTATTACCACAAAACATACAGGAACTTGTCTTGATCTAAAATTCTTAATTTTAAGGCAAGACCCTGGGCTGTTAACATTTATCTATATGGAACACTAAGCAGGACACAGAATAACTGTGGGGAGCCATTTCAGCTTTCTTCACAAGGGGATGTCTACTCAGGCTTGGGCAATGTAGACAATCAATAGAAAAAAAATTACTTTTCCTCGTAATCACACACAAAATAAATGAACTTGTAAATTTAATTTAAATTACCATTCCAGTTAGAGCCTCAAGCTTAGATCTTGGAAAAAAAACCCCTACCTTGGAAACATTTAATTTCTGTTACGCTCTCCAATTTGTTTCAATTCACAAGCAGTTTGAAGCATTCACATTTGTAGTTGATGCCCAGGAGGCAGGAGAAAAAGACTCAAAACATCACTTCAGTAAGGGACAAGGTAGTTAGGTAAGGGACAAAGGGAAGACAAAGCAGCAAACAGGGTGTCAGTTGTCAAAATTAAAGACCCCAGTCAAACCCAAGTCAAATTTGTGTTGGTATCTCAGTGAGGGGTTTGTCCAGAAAGAAACTGCAGGTTATCAGTGAGCTAAGTAGAGATTTCTGGAGAATGACTTTTCATTTGTGAGGATTTCCTTTTGTGTTTTGAAATACAGATGCAGAATTTGTGCAGAATCAGTGTCTCAGGAGTTTACTTTCTTCACATGGTACTAATCTACAGGAAATATTCAAAATATTAAAAAAGTTAAATTTGTTTTCCCTATCAATATATTTTGGCATTCACTTCACTTGTAACTGCTGATGAATGCCCCATTGTGCTTGATATTTTATAGCCATGATCAGACAATTTTCTTGGCTCAAAGGGGCTTATTATCTTGGTTTCATGACAAGATACCAACAGGGGAATAAAGCACAGATGAAGAATTTCAGAAGTAGTGAGAATGAAACAGGTGAACCATTCACAGTAACCAATAATCACAGATCACTGCCTTCCTGGGTACCAACTGCCCTGTGAAATGAGAATTTGACATTTCTGTAGCAGTAAATTCTTTGTACCTGTGGTACATACTCATCAATAATATTTTCTGCTGGCATCTTCATAACCATGTGAGTAGGTACTTACGAAGTTTCCTCCAAAAATTAAACTCAGAACTACTTGAAATGGGCATAAATCAGAATTTCTTCTTGCTATCCATGACTTAAATGCAGATTTCATTATTCTATGACTAGTCCGAATGCTCTGCTGAAGAAAGGCATTCCCTATCACCAGCAAACTTGAGTTTCAATTTGAAATATGTCTGATTACATGCTTTTGAACTCAACATTCAAATTCCTAAATGAATTTTAATGTTCTTCACTTAAAATCATTGTGCTGAACACCTTAAAGAAATGTTGATTATTATATTTCCATTTAGTGATTTTAAAAGATTGTGTTTCAGTGACTGCTACTTTTGTCTGTTGTGAATAATATAGCATTTACTCTGCAGGGGTCATCTGTGCTGCAAAGTACTAACAGCATGAATGAGAAAATGAGACCTTGACACTTCATTAAGCCATATCAGTCTGAGAACAGCATTTTCAGTCTCTTTAACATTTTTCATAAGTCAGCTATGTTGCTCCCATCCAGTACCTTTTCATCCCAATGTTACAGTTTTGCAGTTTTGACATATCTAGTGTGTAGTCACCGAAAACCACCCTCTCCTATTTTTTACTTCAGTGATCTCCATTTGACTTTACCTGTCTGATTTGGGCTACCACTTAGCCCAGCTCTGTGGGAGACTGATTCCTCACAGGGACCACAGAACTAACTATATATGGCCTGGTATGAGATGCTGAGTCAGCCAAAGCTATGAGGTGGATCTCACTTTTCCCCTTCTCTAAAGGTCAAAACATTCAAAAAGCCAGGTATCAGAGCAGAATCTAAGCAAATAAACCAAATTTTCTAGTGAAGTCAGGTTAGATCAGACCAACTAATTAGCCCAACTGAAAATAAAAATATTTATACCCGACTTTGTCCCACGTTGCTGTGTTCTGGCAGAAGCTTTTGCTTCTAGACCAGCTCATTGTCTTTCTGAGTTGCAGCAAGCAAGCCCTGCACGTTCCCCTTTGGTCCTTGGAAAGTCCTTCATCCCCACCTGAGACCAGGGATCTGCTCTCTGC
>QWTY01017342.1:0-18202 GCA_008033365.1 Pseudorectes ferrugineus | reverse complement strand
TTTTCTTACTGAAAGAGCTACAAGACTTGAAACTTGTATTGACTAAAAGAAACATTCCTTCTTCAGCCAGTGTCTCCCCCCACTATTTACCAGAACATCAGGCAGAGGCGCAGTTTCCTTTCCAACTTAACCTTTTGAGAATGTCAGAGAATAACTTATACTTCTCCTTGAGTTACATTTCAGAAATTAGCCTTTGAAAACAGTTCACTGAAGCAACTAATCCTTGGAAGTTCAAACTTCAATGCCCTAAAGGCTCCCTTGGTCTCCTGTTTTTTTCTTAGTCTTGGTCAAAGCTAAACAGAGATGGTCAATCAAACGCCTGCTTAACTTTTACATTAAAGATAAAAATAAAAGATGAAGGATCTTTAGTACTTCAAGCTCTGAAAACTGAACCAACAAAAAATGTAGGAAAAAGTCAGCTGGGTTTTTAATTTAGTGAATGAGATAAAGTTAGTCAAATTATGATAAATGCTGAATTTCAAGAGACATTTTCAAATAATAAGATCTATTAAAATGTGCAGTATCTTATGTGTAGGAAGAAAAATCTTCACCACTGTAATTAAACCTTGACTAATGTGGAGAAAATTATGTCTGTAGATGCAGAAGGATAATATCACTTCCTCATCTCCCTATGAGAATTAATTTATGTATTTCAAGAATGTTTAAAAATCCAAATATATACAACCTGCAAAACTCATAAATCAAAGGACAAATAACATTAATTCAATTAGAAGTTTATATTCATCTGGCTGAAGTTTATATTTGTCTTAGTTATCAAAATTGCTACAAAATCTGTCCTGATACATCACTGATAAAGCTAAATTGATGGCTATTCAAATGAAATTTCTGGAAAATAAACTTAATTATTGTAATATATTTCATGAGTCTTTGAGAAGATGAAGTGGGTGAAGAACAAGTCTCTAAGAATGTTCAAGGAAATTATGATTTTTTTTCTTTTTTATATAGTTGTAACCAGCATCTGTTAAGGAAAGATCACAGAAGTTAAGACTGGACAAGAATAGATGTTGCTCTTCTATGAGGAACAGCACTTGGCACTGAGTTTCTGGAGAAGCACGACCTTGTCACAAGCTGTCTGGAGACCAATACCATCTCCCACAAAGTTACGGCCACGTGTGTACAGCAGTACACATTTCACTTCAGCACATCAATGTTTTTTAAACTCTCACCCTAAAGAGGTAGAGAAGGGCATATCTGGACTTTCAAATGCACCTCACTCTGTCACATGTGTCATTCCCAATGAACTCTATCAATTAAGTGTCCGTGCTGCTTGGGCCTTACGAAAAATAGCTCACAACTTTCAATCTCTCTGTGCCCAAAAGTAATTGACAGTTTATCTGTAATCAGCTCCGTAGGCCAGAGTATATGCTTCTAAATGAGAACTACAAACTTTAATTAAATAAAACCAAAAATTATTTGGTGACCTCAAATGTGACATTTCAGAGAAGAAAAATATATTAAATATATCAGACAATAAAGCACCAGTGTAGAAGACAAGCTAAATCTTTTTGGAATTGTCTTCATAAATAATAAAGTTAAATGGTAGGAGCAAGAAAGGATTTCTCAAATGGTGAGCTTTTGGCCAAGAGTTAAGAATTTTTATAACAGGAAACTGGTTTTAGCTCATTCACTAACTTCTAAAAAATTGTGCAGCTTTTGTGACACTTTGAATCTGCTTGAGGAAGGGTTTAGACTAGTTTCAAATTGCTTTGGTTTGAAAATTGTTACTTTAGATATGAACAATGTTCTAAACATTTGATACATATCACTACCAATATCATCTGTGACAAAAGGGTTTTTTTATCTATTCACATTTCACATAACTTTTTTGAGATCTTTTGCTGTTCTGTAATGTACTTGCTGCTTCTGGGACTCAAAATGCAATACAAATTCATCTTACATTTTACATTATCTAAGTCATCGTTTTAGCAGTCCTGTCTCCCAGAACTATACTAACTACATTCATGGTGTTTGTTTCCATACTACGTTACTTCACAGCTCCCGGATTGGTTACTGGCAGCTAGACATTTGATTGCCTTGCAGTCACAGTCCAAATACCACTACTTCCTTTGCAACTTTTGCAGGAATCACTGGTTGAATATACAAATATATATAAAGAAAAACTGCGTGCATCTTGTCTAGTTACATAAAGCAGCACGATGAACATCCAGAGGATTGGTTAGGTACAGAAGTGTTTTTCTGGAGAATGCTGCACCTTGCACATGATAGTAAACTGTCTGTTGTCCTGCTGGAAACAGGCAGTGGGATCTGCCCTGGTTCCAAGCCTGGCTGCTGCACTCACATGAGTTAATCCAAGCTCCCCTGCCAGACAGATTCAGCTACTCTACAGTGATCCAGCGTGTTAAATACATTCAGCACAAGAAATGAGCCCCTACTGCTATGACAGCTCCACAGTTTTCTGACATCTTCACAATGATTATGAAAAATCAAATCCTACCATTCAGAAAATCCACTCCATATTCAAGTTACTGCAAGTTTATTGACCAAAATTGTGTAATGCTATCAGATAGAATTTTTTGGCTGTGGTGCATGCACTGACTGGTGTAACTCAGATTTCTCTAAATGTCAGATTGATTTATAAAAGCCTGCTATCTCCCTTAATCTTTTTTTCTGATTTTATTCCATCAGCAGATTTAGCCTCTTGGTATTGGAGGAATAAATATTAGTGGAATATAAACTTGGAAATCTGCAGAGGTTTCTGATATCATTAGCTTAAGATGGGAGATTAAATCGTTAGATGTTCTGGAGTCCTACGATGACTAGTTATTACATCCACAAAAAGGTTTCCAAGCCATGCCAGATTGACTTTGGGTTTTTTCCTTTGTAAAGGGTTATTTATATCTGACCAGTCTTGTTTTAGTGGGCTAAACAACAAAGGATCTCTAAGTACTGCTTTCCTTGTGTAATTGCACTGGTAGCTTGTGCACCTGTCCTAGATGTCTTCTTGCTCAAGCTCCTGTATATTCCTTGTGAACCAAGAGACATTTTTATTAATAGGCAGAGTAAAAGGTTCAGATCATACCGACAAAAAGGCAAGGTACAGAATGAATTAATTACTTGATCAGTTCCTATTCCCTACAGACTTTCCAAACAGGAAAAGATTCCTTTCGTTCATGATCCATTCAGGCTTTGAATTCTGCATAGAATGACAATTTAGGATGGCTCCATGATACACACACAGCACTCTCAGATGTCAAGGGTTTTGGCAGGAAGTGCAAAACTCTAATCTGTACAATATACAGTACATGAGAAAAATTATGACTCCTGACAATTTGAAATTCTGCCAATGCTATAGAAATTTTACAATGGCACTAAAAGACACCTTTCTAACTCAAAGACTCTTTCCTGCCAAGCTTCCAAAATATGCAGCTAATCATAATGGAAGTGGAGCTGTTAAAAGTTATAACCATTTTATTTTATTACAGAAAGCACTAGACAAACTGCGTTAGAGGCTGCTACTCCTTCTATCATAATGCCTATACAGTAATGAAATAATTATGTCAAGCAATTACTTTAAAAATATTCTTGCAAATTTTGACTATATGGTTCTAAAAAGCTATCTATATTGAAGACTGAAAATGCAGTGCTTACATTTAGTTTGGTAAGTTACCAAAGACTTACAAGCTTCTGACAGGCTGGAATTTTTCTTTTTCTGAAGAAAAAAAGGGCATCCTCTTTGTAGCCACCATTTAAGTACTGGAATGCTGTGATGAGATCCCTCCCTCTTGTCTCCGGGGAGTGACTAACTCCAGTGTTTCCTCAGAGATCAGGTTCTCCAGCCCTTTGATCACCTTCCTGGCCCTCCTTCAGAGACTCTCCTGTCAGTCCACATGCGTCTTGAATTGTGGGGACCAGAACTGAACAGAGTATTCCAGGTGTAGCCTGATATGCGCTGCATAACTGATCGTGTGAATTTTACAGGTTGGAATGACCCTTATTAATGAAGACATTTATTGTTATGGCTTCTAACCCTGTCTTTAATTATATAAAATTAAGGAAAATATAAACCATTGCTCATTTAAAGCAGTGGATTTTAGGCTTGAGTAAAGAGCTTTGAGAGGACAGGCTATGCTTCAAAGGAAATAGTAAACAATGCCATTTATA
Organism: Pseudorectes ferrugineus; assembly: GCA_008033365.1. Lineage (NCBI taxonomy): Eukaryota > Metazoa > Chordata > Aves > Passeriformes > Pseudorectes > Pseudorectes ferrugineus. The sequence continues at coordinate 14,059 of QWTY01017342.1, read as the reverse complement.
AGACACAAATCCTGCAATTTATATAAAAATATACTGAGAGAAAATGTCCACAGAATTGAGAGCTGCATATATGGATAACCCCACACCATAAGCATAACTATCTTGGGAGCAGAAAAGATAGAAAGGAAGAGAATGCTGCTTTGTCCCTTTTGGAATATGAAGTGTTAAAACCATCAGACTTTCTACATAGAGACATCATAAATTATACAGCTGTAACAGTAGCAAAGGGACTGATTTTTTAGGAGAAAGAGTTATTAGCCATGTTTTTCCTATAACTGTAGAGAAGAAGCTTTCATTCAAAGTAACTATTGCAAATGTGGTTAAAGGCACCACAGATAAACTGCTTTTAGAAGATTTATTTGCAAGAAAAAGAAAACGGAGTTTTAGATATTAACAATGGAGACCTACTAAAGCTTCCACAAGATTACAGTATCCAAAATATTAAAGATTGGCAATAGCATTTTCTTCTTTTCTTTGATGCGCAATATGTGTCTTTTTGTTCCCACTGTTCAGAAACAAACCTTCCGGTCTAAAAAATTCATTACCCTCTTACCATTTTTAAAGCTTTCAAACCCAGCAACTTTTAAAGCTGCTTTTCTGGTTTTGCTTGCTATTTATCTATTTTCAAGGAAGATGGTAGAGTTGTTTAAACTCTCTGCTTGCAGTTCCTAATTATAAGCTTTTGCCTTGTTAAAATGTTTGCATACACATTCTTCAAAAATTATTATTTTTCCACAAAAAAGACCCTAAATATAAAAATATTGTGTCCAGAGTCTGTAAAATTTAGTTTTTGAAAATAATGTTCAAACATCTGTGGAGAGACACAGGGAATAGAGAGAGATTAAAATACTGTATTCTAAAAATTAAAAGACCTTGCCAGTAATGAACACTGACAGTAAACTGAATGATATGATGATTTTGCAGCTGCATTCTCAGCTGTCCATAATTAGAATAAATAGTACACATATATAGAACAATAATTATTGAGAATCTGTCCCAACATCGTGCCTCAGCTTCAAATGAACAATATCTACCCTACATGGACTTGTAGGATATGCATTCAGGCACAAAATTATCACCATAGAAAAGTGAAAATTAACATCTTAAAGTAAGAGTTGCTTCATGATTAACAATGTTATTTACAGTAGAATTTGGAAAGCTAGGGTATTCCATAAATAATATTCTATTCTAAAATGCCATTTGGTTGCCATTACTTTATTAGCAACAGAGTTTTCTTCCTTTTCCACTTGGTAACAATGTTCTGTATTACTTTATTTCAGTAAATATGAGAAAGATTAATGTCCAGAACCTGCTGTTATGTGAGAGGCAACCAAACACCTCAGGTAACTGAGTGGTTATCATGGAGAAAAAGTTAAGGATACATATGCCTGTTTACAAAAGACTTGTTCAAAAGACTGTGGAACAAAATTGTGTAGGGCCTGTAGGGCCCAGGAAGACTTCAGAAGGTGCCAGACTTCAGAAGTCAGGTTAATTTCAGATTCTCCACTTATTTATTTTATGTTAAGTAAATGGTCTGATCCATCTCTACGACTACTCAGCAAGCTACAAGTTTTTGACAAGTTCTGTGTCTACAACCATCACCCTTCCCTAGCTCTCAGTTTGATTCCTGACTAAGGCACAAGATAAATTTATGCTGCCAGAAGGCACAAAATCAAACACTAGGGCTTTCATTATTTTGGTGCTTGAACAAATTTCCAGTAACAATGACTCAGCAGTTAACCCCTTGCAGCTCACATAGGTGACATGAAGATCTTACCTATAGTCAAAAGGATACTGACAACTTAACTCATACCTTGATGTCTTCAACCAAATCATCCCAAGCAACACATTTTATATGTATGTACGTACGTATGTATGTATGTATGACTGCTTACTTCCATATTTGACTGTTTTCAAATTGCTTCAGCTCCCAAACCTACTGAGCATAGTTCGTAGTGCCTGAAATGGGCTGTCCACAAAGAAGAGTTTAGTTTTAATTTTGTGTGACCTTGTGGGCAGATGCAAGCTTGTTTTGATGACATGTATGTGACTGCATTAGTGTCTGGCACCAACCCTGAACTAATAAGCTCTTCAAGAAGTCTGGAGAGACAAGTTCAGACTAAGTCAATTGCTAATGTGGTCTCTGGCTTTTTGGCGAGAGCGGCCTCATGTGCTGTTTACTCAGAAAGCAGAGAACTTGTTCGTACCTGCCATCCATACATCAAAACAACTCAGATAAAGAAACACAGAATCACAGAGTATCCTGAGTTGGAAGGGACCCACAAGGATCGTCAGAGTCCAACTCCTGGCCCTGCACAGGACCACCCCAAGGATCACACCATCTTTGTATAAGGAGCATAAAGCAGGTATAAAAGAAGACTGGAATATGCAGGTCACAGGACAAAGTGATGAAGGAAATATCTGCAGAAAATAATACAGCAAACATTGCTCTAAATGCAGTATTAGATCCTTCTGCATTTTGCATCTTTCTATCCTTCTACAGGAGCCTTCTCTGGCTTCTCACTGCAGCGCTAGGGATTGTGGAGATTTTATCATGAGTCCAGAAATACATGATAAAGTGTGAAATATGGTCCAGAAATATCTGGTGTTCAACTTTGAGTTATTTGAAAAAGACTATTTTGGGTTTCCAGGCTCATGTTTGCAAAAAAACCTGAAAGCAGAGATTGCTGAATCATCTGATATCAGAAGCCAAATTTTATTATCATTTTCATTTTAAAAGGATGGAGACTTTTAGTCACTCATGCCTGTTTTTAGTATTAGGCTCAGTGCTTTTTAATAATTATTATTAGTCATATTTGTCCTTCTCTTTACCATGCTCATTTCTGAAATACTAAAGTGCATGTGAATCAAATTTTCTTTCTTTCCCCTGGAACTGCAAACAATGTAAAAAGGTATTTTAAAAACACTAACACTGATATTCATTTCTAAAGATGTTAAATAAGCAGTACCTTAGGGTTTTAAAATAAACACCAGAAAACAAAGTTCAGTATGGAGTCATGAATTCGCAACAGGTAGATATTAAGGTTTTTACACCAAACACAAACATTTAATGTAAATTCTTACATGTTTCCATTCCCCTTTATGATTTAAGCTGTAACTGCTTAGGAGACAGAGCACACAGAATACCTGAAAGCTTTTCTGATCCACCAAATTTGAGTCAGCAGTGTGAGAAATGAGATCATGAAAAAATACCTTTCTCCTTTCCCACAAATTACACTGTTACTTAAAACATTCTCCCTGGAGGACAGAACTTCTCTCACTTCAGGTCTCAATTTTGCTCCATCCTTTCACTGACTTGTAAAAGTTAGTACAAGTTAATTCTTGGGCATTGGGTCAATGGCTTCAGGTAAAGCCCCTCAGTGAAAAATCAGACTTACTAGTGCTGCACTAAATTAGCACATGTTCCCATTCCATCAGGGACACCCACCCAGGATGGCTTCAGCAGATGGTACAGGCAATGGTTGTCACATATCTGTGATGTCCAACCCAAACATCTGATCTCTGCATCTGATCAATGAAGCAGACTGAATGCACCATCCTTTCTTGGGACACCACTTAGGAAGGGATCTGATTATTACCAGGAGGCTCAGAGGCTACAGCTGAATTGTGTAACTGCTACATAATTTTTTTCTTCCCTGGTAAAAACATTCCAGTGACAGTTTGTAGAAAATAAACTTTCTTCAGCTGTGGAGGAGGGTGAAGAGATGTGGTCATTGGGTCAATGATTACACAATACTCATTTTCTAGATGCTCACTTGCTACCTGATTTACAGACAGGCCAAAAGCCTCACACAGGACCATTTACCATCAGTGAAAATTTTTCCTTTTTAAGAAGTTAGTCAGAAAAAGATCACAAACTGGGTGCCTAGACTATTTTGCAGCAAGGGTAAAAATCCTTTTTTTTCTGATTGTTACCAATGCAGCAGCTCTGCAGGAGTTCTCAGTGTTGATGATATCGTTGAGCAGAATCAGTGGAAAAACTCAGCACAGAAAAAATTGCAGACTTGAACTGAAATTCTTACATACAGAGTAGGATTTTTTTTGGCTGTCACTCATGCTCTATTCCCAATTTTGTTTATCTATTTTACTTTTGCACAGACATCTTAAAAGTGTGAATGGTAGGAGAATTAGTATCTGTTATCAGTAGATAGAGTTTTGTTACTTTTTGAATGTAAAAACATTAATACATTTTAGTAGCTTTGTGTGATTGACTCAGATCTGTGAATAGCACCTTCCAATTATACCGTAGTAACTGTATTACTTTGGAATTTCACGAAGCAGCTTGCTCTCTAGCTGAAGGAAGAAAAACAGGCAACTGCCTTACAAGAAGAAAGTTCAAAAGTGAGCAGGATGAGAAACATGAGAAAGTTGGAACCTGGAAATTCTCTTATGTCCCAAACAGAAGAGAGCATTGAACTGTCCATACCTCGCAGCAGAATATGAAGTGTAACACCTCAGAGAATCCCAATGACTGAACCCAGACAAACTGTAACGGATTAAGTAATGCACCAGCACTCACTTTGCAGGGCTGAAGAACAACCATTCAGGGCATTAAAGGACAGGCTGCTGCTTTTGCTGGAAAAGATTAAGAACTAAAACAGCAAGCACAGCTGAAAGCAAAGGAAAAGCTACAGAATTTGACAGCTATGACATCAAAAGTACCTGTGTACTTGAACACTTCAGGCAAACAGAATTGTATCTGAAAAGGTTGTTAGGAGACAGAGTTTTAGCTACAGCTCTCAGGCCATGGGATCGCCTGAAACAAGGCAGAATGAAAAAGCAAGTACAGCACGGCATTTAGTGTGCTGTCAGTGCCCAATAACAGATACACTACTTACTGAGCTGCGGTTTTGTTGTCATTGTCTGGCAGCAAGATCATTTGTTTTAATGACCTTCTGCCATCATGTGAAAGCAATAGCTCTTTTGATTGGGTGTGTGGTAAAATTAAAGGCTAATTGGTATTCCACTGACAATATACAGTAGGTGTCTCATTGTGCTGCTGACAAGATCTGATGGATGCTGCTTCAGGTTCAAAGGAAATTAGCTTGACAGGAAAAAAACCTGGCCGTGCCAGGTTTTCAAGTTATCTACTAGTGTTCTATTTCACAGGAGATATTACACCATCCAAATTTAATACGTACCAGACAGAAGAAAACATAATGACAATAATGCTAAATATTATTGTGGCATCTGTCCGCTGTACGAGGTTACTTTTGTATCACGGTTTTGAAACAAACACACCTTGAAGAAGCAATAATTTAACAAGAGTTGAGAACATCAGTGTAAAAGTTTAAGAAAACAGGCAAGTCTTGAGACCAACAACAGGTCTCCTACTACTAGAAATGTTTCAAGAAGTCCTGAAGATTAGAGCTGGGCTGCTGGATACCTAGAATCCCTGTACCTGCTAAGTAGTTGCAGAGGAGTAGCTTACCTAAACTGTTAGAAGTGTTACATGCACTTTTAGAGTTTATCTGGTTGTGTACAATTAGCACAACACACTTTGGACACTATCTGTTCTGCAGAATGTAAACAAGCAGCTGTGGCATGTCCCAAGAGGCACCCAACACACACGTTGCTATTTCTTTCCAGAAGGTGCCAGAGAGAAATACAGCAATACTTTTAATGTATAGATTATATAGTAAACAACTCTATCTGTGAGCCAGCCTTTGTGTCAGGACAGGTTTACTTCTAACATTACCTTAATGGCATTCATAAAAGCTTTACTGGTCAGAAGTCAAGCTTACATTAAAGACAGGCTTTTAAAATGGCATGGGAACACTGGATCTGGACTGAAGAATATAAATAAGCAGGCTTAGATTCTGAGATGCTGAATACTCATTAGCTTCTGTGATTTGGGCTTGAAAACTTTGATTTTAAACTTGGGATTAGAAAGACAACTTCCCAAATGGATGCCTTCCAATTATCTTCGGTATTCAGCAGAGAACCTAAAACACAGCAAAAATTGCAGCGCTCATACACGCTTTTTAAATCCAGCTTTTAACTGCCCTAGCTTTGCAAAGCAACATGAACTCCAAAAATTTATTCCAACAGTACATTAAGCAGCTATGACTCCAATTATTACAATCCATTTTCAAAACACACAAAATAAGGTGGCATCATTTTTCTGTTAGGACAAAGCAAAGCAGAGTACAAAAAAAGGAGCAGGCTGCATCAAAGGGAAAGGTGGCCAGCCGTAAATCCAGTCCTGTGTTCAGCCCAAATAAAAGAGCCACAACAGAGGTCATCCTAGTGCAACATCTCTTTTACAGGACACTGCACCCAAAACTGGAGAGAATATGCTGCTACCACAAACATCATTCTTCACCATGAATTTTCTCATTGCAAGTGAGTGTTGCATGGTTGGCTCAGGTAAAGAAGTGAAGGGAATGAGTATCGAAAAGCCCGGTGCTAACCCAGTAAACTTGGCAGCCCACCTCTACTGACTCAGCCAGGGCATTTGAGATTCAGGCATCTATTTACACAATCAAATATGTAAAAAAATGAACAAACAAATGAGGAAACTACTGCTTCTGTGTTTTTTAAATATAACTTTTTCTAATTAAGCAGAAAGTTTCTGATTAAATAATTGCTACCCCTGTATTTTAGACACATACAAAACATGCACATTCTATGATGCAGAATCTCTTTGGCAACTATTAGAAGTAAATAAAAGCTCTAAGCACCAGATGATAAACTGTACTCAGACACTTTAACTATTATATTTCTATGGCACAAAGGAACAGAATCTCCATCCTGGGATACCTTTTAATTATGTAGTAAAGTCTCCTGAGAAGATGCATAATAACTTATGCTACTGAAAAGCATGCCATGCATTAATAAATGCTGTTATTCTCTTCCTTCAGCATCTTTCAGTCAATAGCATCTACAAGAATGTATAAAATTATTGCATATTATTGCATTGTGTATATATAACCTTGCTATATAACAAAGTGCATTTTTCTGCAATTCTGAATAGGTTTCTCTGGAGTGTTTATTTGTTTTTTTTTCTTACTCATTTTCTCCATATTCTTTTCTAGTATACTTTGCTGCTGCTTACACTGTATCCTGAAAACTCAGCCTTTCTAAGATCTAATACCACCGCAATACCCAAAGATAATTACTAGGGGTTACCAAATCTCGTTACCCAGTAGAGGCCAGGCTGTTGCTGCTCTGGATCCCACAGCAGTGAGGCTGAGCATGTTTTCTCAATAGGTGGAGGTGCACAGTACCCACACAGAGCCAGTCACACAGATACACAGCCCAACCCACAGCCCTCAATCATCAATAGCACCGGCACCCACATCCTGTTCCCCCATCTGGCTGATTAGGATGAAAGCCTGTGAGCAAGGAATGCATACATGGATATAATACAGATCCCTCCAGCAGCTGCTCTTAGACACTCCATCTGTCCAGTAACTGGCTGCTGGATCTTCTGGTGCCTCCAGTTGCTGGCACCTGGACATAAAAGCCCCTGAGGCATGTATCCCCACAGGTTGCTGGCTCCCTGACCCACTGGAGCATGTGCACACACTGACACACACCCTCTGGCTCTCTCTGGCAACTGGTCTTAGTCAATCTATACCCAGCTTCTGAATCCCCTAGTCTGACACTTGCCTCATGTACAAACAGGCTCTCTCACAGCTCATCCCCTAATTCCATGGGTCCTTCCAACAGCTGGCTTGGACCTCCAGCTTAATGTTCATCAGTAATGACACACACTGATGTACACACCCACACAAAATGCACCCACTCCAGTCTTTCCAGTTGCTGTCACTTCAGACACACAGATACCTATGACATACTTACGGCCACCTGTTCAGTTGGTGGCACTCAGACCTCCATACATTTGTCTTTCCAGATGCTGGTATCACAAGCATGGGCCTCTGTGACCCCTGGTGTCCTCTCCAGCCACTGGCACTTACTTGTCCATCCACACAGAACAGACAAACCCTCATCCACAAAGTTACAAATGGAGATGAAGAACAAGGCTGCAAAAGCAGAAGAGCATGTTCGACTACTTACCAGCAGCCTTGCAACTGGCCCTTATTGTCATCTCTTCCCTATCTTCTCACATTTTTTCCTTCTCAAATCACCTTGATCCTCCTTTTACCCACCCTGGTCCTTCCCCTAAACATTTTATAGTAAGTCTTGCACAATTCCAAGAATCTCTGTCCCTGTGTCCCATAATGACTCCAATGTCCTTCTCAGAGTGATGGGATGTCTGTAGTGACCCAGACAGTTGCTTCCATTAACTTGTCTGGTGAATTTCACACTTGGTCCCAAGGTTGATCCTTCTCCTTTGACAGTCCCAGATGCAGGTCACGGTTTTTCTCTGGTGCTTACCCAGTGACTTGGTCACTGGAGTTTCACCTCAAGTCACTGCTGCTCTGTGCTCATGGCAATGACCCTCTGATCCCCCCATGTACACCTCACACCAAGATGCTTTCCGTGGTATCGCTACATTATCAAGCACAGCTTAACAGTTTACAAATTATTTTCAATACTGATATTCTACATGCATCATAAGCATTGAAGAACACAAAATATAATCAAAATTACTGAACACAAAAACTGCAGCAGACCCAAACTGCAAAGTTTTTGGTTTATAAGTATCTGTGATCACATGTTCAAATCCCTAGGGAGTTTTCCCACAGACTTCAATAACTGACAGATCAGGCTAAAGGCAAAAGATGCTCTGCAGGGGGAAATGGCATAACTTTAATATTTTATTTCTATTCTTTACTATTTCAATCATTTCAGGGCTTACTCTTCAGAAATTATTTGCAAGCAGGTCATGTCCATAGCCACAATTTGTAAGCAAATGTATGATACAAGTCAAAGCCCCACCCTGGCAGTTAGTCCTTCCCCAGACATCTGTGCAGCTAAGCACAGCACAAAAGGATCCAATGCTCTTGCTGTGAAGCTTCCAGATAATTATTTCTTCAGCTAAAACCTCTGTTTCACAGAGGTCTTCAGAAAAGAATTTGTTGACCTGAGAATGAGACACTAAAGAAAGACAGGAGCACAGGAGAAGGCCGTGGAGATTCTTACATAAGGAATTCTGTACTGCCATATATTCATTTATGCTTTTTTAATTAAGAAATGACTGTTATGTACATATGCCAATAAAAAAAAAAAACAAACCAAAACTCCCCTCCAAAGCTGAGCTTGTAGGTTGCAGAAAATCGGCAGCCATTTGGCAGACATAACCAGTAATACCAATTTTTTTTTCCAGACAGAATTCTAAGGATTTTGAAAACCACCATAGAACAAACACACAAACTAAGGACATTGGTACATTATAAGGTATCTTTAGGACTCAGAATACAATAACATCAAATATGCAATTGCCAACTTGCTGTTCAGCATAGTACTGAAAAGAAGAACCTATTGGAACAATAACAAGGAATTCCTGATTCAGAGATTTCATTACAATTGTGAAATGCTGTTAATAGAATAAAAGGATTATCAGAGATTTTAATGATAGATATGGGAGTTTTGTGTGAGGTTTCAGCTGTCCAGAAATTGTATGGTGACAACTTTGCAGTTTAAAGTAAAACCAAATTTTTTAATTTTCAGGGTTTTCATTTATTTTAGAAAACATTTAATATTTCTAATCACATAGCTGTTCTCAATAAAAAGTTAAAAGGCAAGGAAATAAAAAACTTTCCAAATCTCAAGAAACTTTTAGGGGTAGAAGCTTAGAAGGACCACAGAAGAGTGGTTCTCAGCATCATGCTCAGGGCCACTTCCCTATCATCACCTCCATTAAGTGCATAATGTTGAGCTCACACAACACAGCTGTGATAAAGCCTTGCAAAGAGACTGGAACTGCACCAATAGCCAGCTCCTTACTGGTTCCAAACTGGTAAGTCTTGAGGCATTTGCACTGGCACACACTCAGCACAGCAATCAAGAAATTTTTGGGCAACACCAATCACATGAGTTAAGCACACAGTATTATTTCACAAGCTTTTCCACTTCCATCCTCTTCTTCCTCATCCATCTATTTTCCATGCTGAAAAGGCTGCCACCTCCTGAAAACAAATAAACAAACAAACAAACAAACCAACCCCCCAAAATCCCAACAAAGATGATCTTTTCAATTCCAAACATACCCTTTTTGTAACAGGGGCCTGGAGCTACAGGCTATAGCTAAGATGCAGCTCCATGATGGACCAAGACAGCAATCAAACTGCTTCCTGGTTTGCTCTCCACCGACTCTAATTAATACTTCCCATTTGTCCACAGGCTGAGAGGTTTTTATACATTCATTAAGCCATCCACAAGGGTCACCAAGACCTTTGTTTTATGCAATCACAGCTACTCCAGAGCCCATGATTGGATATGTATTCAGACTAAGACACTAAATAGCAGAATGGGAAAAAATTATTAAAGTGCTTTAATTTTACGATAAGATAAACATATTGAGATCATTTCAGGTAAAACAGACCTGACCTCACGTTTGACTGCAAATAAGTGTTTTAGGTGAATTGTGTTTACTGGAATGGATTCTTTTTCCTAGCTGATGTGTGTTAACTACTCAGATTAAATAAAAAAAGAGAGCACTGAAGACCAGCTCTGTGTGACCTAAGCTCCAACGCTTAGTTTGTAAATGACCTTGACAAGATGTGAGGGTAAACTCCAGATTTGACACAATGAAACAGAGACAGTGGATGCATGCAAGAGGCTAGAAAAAGAGGCTGCATCATGTAGCAGCTGTAATTTCTAAAGATTTAAAAAAAACAAATTCACAAACACCTAATGTTAGCATCTTAGGCATAATTGTTGTGTTACTGAAATAATAGAAGGGCACCTGCTAAATAGTATTCATGCAAAATGAATTAGCATTAAACAAAAAAAACCCCAAACAAACAAACCCCACCCATTCCTGCATTTATAGCCTCCCTCTCTTCCTCCAGGGGAAAAGGGAAAAAAAAAAAGAATAAGGTTGAATGACAAAGAATTTTTTCAATACTTCAAAAGCAAGTGCATGGAACAAATCCATAACCTTCTGATGTGCTGCTCTCTGTTTTTGGAGTTGTTCACAACGCATACTTCCCTTCTGTCCTTCAGTCAGCTGAACTCCTTAACAAAGAGGTTTAATTCAGTCAGAGAGTGGGAGGTATTAGACATAAAGAAGAGACGTCTGTCACCTCCTGACTGGCGAGCAAGGTGGCACTGTCAGGAGTGCAGGCAGCAGGAGAAAGATGGCTGAGAATGGTTTGGATATTAAGTTTAAGTCACTGTCATAACATTCAGAAGTCATCAGTAAAGCCAGATACTAGGGCAGGATTCAGTGCTGCCTTCACACTCTAGCAAGCTGGAAAACCTTGGCAACTGATCACAGAGGAGAGGCCAAATTCCAGAGGCAGCGGGGATGGGTAAGCACAACTGCACCCACTTTACCAGCAATATTAATCATGTGATGGTAGAGAAAAAAACCTCTGGAAATGGTGGAGGAATGAAAAGGAAATGTAAGAGAGCCTGTGCCTGGGACTCACAGTTGTGAAGGGCTCATGACTAGGTAAGGGGTACAGCAAAGCAACACTTGAAAAATACAGTATGTTTATTCAGAAGAAAGCAACATGTTTTTAGCAAGTTTCAAGCCTTTCTCTATGGTGATCTCAGTCCTTTCTTACTGTCTCTTTGTCCACTCGTGCACAGAGTGATTCTTCTGCCAGATCATTAATTATAATGTCAGGTTTGACCAAACAGCGCTCACCGCAAAGGCCTTGTGGATGCCGTGGAAACCCGACATCCCTTGCCATTTACCCGCACCCCTTGCTTACAACCAGCCAGCCCAATTCCGGCCTTTGCTTGCCCACACACGCACTCTTTTTAAGACTGGGAGTCCTCCTACAAAACCCTTTCCAAGCCTCCAAGGAATGCTACCACACCCAGCACCATCATCCAAATCACCGCTGCCAGCCCTGAATGACTCGTGTTTTCTGGGAGGAAAAGACCTCACTGACTCTCTCACCCGTTTAACTCTTTGGGGATTATTTCACACCTCCCACGAAACACTAAATCCAAACTTCAGTGTTTTCTGACACAGGGAGCCTCCCGGGATCCAGCCTTCCTCCCGGGGCACCTCCTCCTTGCTGCAGACCCTGCCCGGGCCCTGGCCGTAGACAGGAGTGCTGGGGCCCGGCGGTGTCCCCGAGCTCCGTCGGGGCCGCGGTTGCCCGGCCCCCGGTGAGGCCGCCCCGCCTCCCGCTGGAGCAGCGGCGCGGCGCGCGGCGGCCGCCGTACCCGGAAAAGGAAAGGGAAGCGAGGGGGCGCGGCGCGGCCGGCGCGGGCGGGCAGGGGCAGTGGTGTGGCTCAGCCCGTCTCGGCGGCGGGAGAGGTAACCTCGGGCTCCTTTTCCTCCTCGTCCTCATCACCCGTCCCCTTCTTTCCACGGCGGCCTCTCGTGGTGCGGGGTGTGCCGGGCCTGGGCGCCGCCGCAGCCGCGGCGCTCGGGGCAGCGCGGGCGGCCGGGTCCGCCTCCGCCGGTGCGGGGTCGCAGCGGGGGCCGTGGGCGCTGAGCGGCTCCCGCGGGTCACGGCCACAGAGTGAGACGGGTTGGGAGGGACCGCGGTGGAGGGGCTGGTCCAGCCGCGCTGCTCCAGCAGGGTCATCCCAGAGCACGTGGCACAGGACTGAGTCCAGACGGTTCCTGAATATCTCCAGCGAGGGAGACTCCACACCCTCTCTGGACAGTCTTTTCCAGAGTTCTGTTACCCGCACAGTGAAAGTTCTTCCTCGTATTCCGGGGGCACTCCCTGTGCATCAGTTTCTGCCCGCTGCCTCTTGTCCCGTTGCTGGGCACCGCCGAGAAGAGCCTGGATCCATCCTCTTGGCACTCCTCCTTCAAATACTTAGGGACACTGACGAGGTCCCCTTGCAGCCGTCTCTTTCCAGCGGCGGTGTGGGGTTTTTCAGGCTGACTGATTAATTTTTGGAAACGGAGGTTCTGCGTGTCTGCCTGGAAAAGGGCTGAGGCAGCATAGCCCTGCGCGCAGTCTCCATAGGAGTTAATTCGCAGCCCTGCTGGAGTGTTTATGGAATGAAACACACAAGCGCTCACACTTCTGAGCATCTGGTCCACAGCAATGGTGTGCCTGCCTAGTGAAAGGAGCCGTGCGACACTAACGTTAAAACAAAGACAGAACGTGACAGGGTAAAAAACCAAATTTTTGTGGAGTGCTGGAAACACTCGCCCAGCTGGTTTGCCAAAACCTCCGGGAAATCCAGTAATGAAAGGTTGGGAATTTCGATTTTTAAGCAGAAACATGTAATTTATACTACTTATTCATTGCTAAGAGAGAAATTACAGGGCTTGTTTTAAGCACGAGAAAACCCTAACCTAGAACTTAGTTGGTGCACCCTTGAGGGCTCTCCTGTTTAGCCCGTATTGGCAGTGACTCAGGCAGAGCTAAAGAAAGGCAGGCTGGCACCTGGGGAGGTGTTCATGGCCAGTGACCTCACTGTGGTATTCACCTACCTCTGTGGCCTGAGGCAACACATCTGGGAGAAGTGCTGAATGCGAAAGAAATTTAAATGTCTTTTGCTGCATTGATACTTTGAGCAGGGCTTGGTCTTGTTTGTTGTGGTGGTTTTTTTTGTTTAAGCAGATTATGAATGTGCGTTACAGAGGACGATGTGATCAGTTTTATGCAAACTGTTTAAATTTTCCTCTTGTTCCAGATTATTTTCACTACGGAAAAGGAACTGCAATGGAGAGTATGGTATCAGTTATTTTCCTTGTATCATTTTCCATACTGCTGTGTGAAAGTTATCACCATGGAGTGGAGACGGCTACTGTTGTGCATACATCGGAGCGAGCTTTTCCAGAAAAGACCGTGGGCGTTAATACTGACTTGGCAGGACTAATACAGAAGTTGCACCTTCAAGAACTTTTTAATCGTTATGGAGAAAACAACTCTCTGTCAATTGATGGGTTTAGAAAACTGCTCCAGAACATAGGTATAGATAAAATGAAAAGGATTAAAATAAGCCACGATCATGATCATGACCACAGTCATGACCATCA
>QWTY01017341.1:5277-27819 GCA_008033365.1 Pseudorectes ferrugineus | reverse complement strand
TATAAGCCACACTTCTGTAAGTTTAGAGAAGAAGAAGCTTTTTTACTTGCTGTTTAGCCTGCTGCTGCTGTTACTGCTTGGCTTTATCATGTATCCCCTTTAAACTCTACCTTCAGAAAACTATAAAACTGTAGAATAAAGGACTTTAGCAAGACAACAGCCTCCTCTGCCTTTTCACCCTCGGCCAAAAAGGAAGGGTGTTCCATGAGAAAGCTTCAACAACGGAGTACCATAATATTTTTGCTCTACCTGCAAACTTCCTTTCTGTATATAACATATGGAACAGCTTGCTAGTGTTCCAGTGGCCACTAGATGTCAACAAAGTCTAACAATATAACACTTCAGTTTAGATTTTAAATGAGGTGCAAAGAAATAGACTCGAAGCTGTCTTTGTTACACACATTTGTATTGATATATGCTTATGCAAATGTATACTACTTGGCTCCATACAAAATCCAATCCAGTCCAAAATCCAATCAACTTAATGTAGTGGCAGAATAATCTACACACAGTAGATTACTACTACAGTAATAATCTACACACACCAACATTTCCAAGTTCACACAGGCACATGTAGCTAATCACGTTGTAAATATAATTTTTGAGGTATCATCTAAGCTGCCAGCAGGTGTCAAAATAAGATGATCTTCTTTGCCTGGATAGCTAGTGAACCATACTCCGTGCTCACATTTGACTGGGAAAAGGCTCAGGTAATTCTTTCTCTTCCTACTTTAAGGTCGGTGCAATTTTTTGCAATAAAAGTCAATGAGAAGAGATTTGCCATGACCTACATAGTGTATGCAAATGGACACTTTCCATTTCCATGCTTTCTTTCTTGGGCACCTTGCTTCTTTATGACACATTTGTGTGTCTCTGAGAGACAGAGCTGGAGCTTATTTTTATTTCTGTGCTAATCAGGGAAACTGGGAGGAAGAGAAATAGAATTTTCCCCATAAGAAGAAAAAAAAAAAAAAGCTGAGCACTCCTTCATTCTGACAGGAAAGGGGAGGCTCAAACTTACACTGTTGAGAACTAGAAAATTAATGACCCTTTTTCTCTTTGAAGTTCAGTGGCCTAAATATCAAGATGAGCAAACTGATGACAGTCTCTCACTCACAATTGCACCAATTTAAGTCATAACAAACCCCTCCAGATCTACGTGATGTTAACAGATGCCACAAGTGTTTATCAATTAAAATAAGGAGGACACCCAGTACCTGTCCTATCTCCCTCTACTTTTTGATGACTTCTTTTTAAATCATGGAGATTATGAACAAAATTATTCCATCCTATAACAGATAGAGTTCCAGATAGGAAAATCTGCCAGTCTTTAATTCAAAGTATTTCTAGAGCCACTTTTAAACATGCAGTTACTAAATAAAAAACCTAGAAGAATTTTGTAATACTTCTAAAACTGTCATTATGATTCTGATAGTCAACCAAGTGTTCATACCACAGCTGTTTCAAAGAAAAGCTGAGTAGAAACTCTGGGATCCAAATTGTCTAAATGCTATCAATTCTGTTCAAAAATTTTATGTTATATTATGTTTTCTTTTAATTGTGAAAGTATTAACATATCCATGCTTTGCATTTACTATCAAAGAGCTCAGTCCTCAGTTTTTAAAGACAGCTAGGAATGATAGGCTGTGTAAACAAAAGGGCATATGTAACTTCAAACAATGAATGAAAATGTGCGTCTAGATTTCTTTCCTTCTGGACTTTGGAATAGTCAGATATGGCATCTTATCAGATGAACTTCAGATGAGTACACTTCAGAGGAAACTCCTCTCTTGCTTTCCTGAGTTGTTTCAGCAACAATTTGGATTATTAAGGTTTCTTTGGAGCAGCAATACATGCAAGTATAGAAGAATTCTCACAACTCTAGGGCAGATATCAGGAAAAAACATCCCATAACCTAGAACAGACAAAAACCCCAAATTGCTTCAAATCTACTGAGCAATCAGTTTGTTTTCTTCTTTCCTAATAATGATTGGTGAAGTTTAAAACCAGATGAGCCTTGCTCATCTATTGTGGATTTTAAACCTCTCAATTTGCTCCATAGAGCCCAACAGTATTCAGTTATGTGTCCAAAGTTATTTTTGCTGTGATTATCATAACATAAAAGACAGCCACATTGACTCTCTTCTCCTGTATTGGTCTGAGTTCACACTAAGGGGCCTTTGCTCTTCGGTCCATTTAATCTGTGGTAAATTAAAAACAAACAACACTCTTTCTGGTCCCCCCTGAAGACAGAATGATTTGCACTGGCATACTACTGATATGCATTAAGAGGACACTTCCATGTACAATTGTTTCAAAGTAATGCAAAGTGTCAGATTTTGAAAGCTTGGACTAAAATGTCTAAGACAAAAACCCCCTACAATTTGAAGGCTCCTCAGTTACAAACGCAATTAATTTAGTATCAGGGTGTCCTTTAAGCAGCTCAAACCACTTTGTGGGGCTTTGGGTTTTCTCCAGTTAAAACTGAATATGTAGCTTCATGGAAGTTGTACCTCAAGAATACAAATACCGAAAGTTATTATAAAGAAAAAAAAATAAAAGATACACTAGCATGAAGTAAAATATCTCCAAGATAAAGGAATTTGGAATTTCTCACTGTAATGCATTTACTTTAGCAACCTTGAGGGTGAAGGTTTCAACAAACACTATCTTAAGTAGCTTCTCAGAATACACAGTGATTCTAGAAGAGATAACACTGATAATTATAGCACAAGAGACTTCCTTCCCTGAAAGGAAATTGGAAAATGTGACAGAGAGGAGGAAAAACCAAAAATAAACTCCAGAAAAACAAACAAACATCCCCAAAAGCCTCTTAAAAGAGAACAGTGGGAAGAATGAACCTATTTAAGCATCTCAAAGATGATGACAGGGACTGGAAGAAGAGAAAAGTAAGCAGTCATGAAAAGCACTGGTTATTGCAGCAGCTGGTATTTTCCAAAGATGACAGAACATTTATCCATTTCATGACAATCCTGTGAATATAGAGGGTTACCATCAGCATCTCCTACTTGCTGGTATTTGTACTCCTACTCCAGAAGACTCTTGTTCTTGCCAAATGGAAGGGCAAATCTGTCAATAATGTAGATTCTGCTTCAGAGGCAGCTGTAACACCCAGAAAAGAGGGCCATCTTGCTGGCTTGAAATTCAGTTGTTCTTTCTTAACTCTTCCATTGTAACACAGTAGGTCAGAGCTCTGTAAGGCTGTGAAAGGAAGATCCACTGATATACAAACATACATATTTGTAAATATATATGTATTCTGTGTATATATATACATACTTGTACATATATTTTTCCAGTAACACATCTCTTTAGTGTAAAGACCTTACATAACGTTGATAAACTTACACCCCAAGGCATAATTTCCATCTTCAAACAGTCACAGACAAAATCACTGTTCTGTTATATATGTTTATACACAAGGGAAAAAGCAGAGTGGATTAAAAGTTCCCTGCTACATCCATAAGAAAGGATGAGCTCTGTAAATACTGTCTGCTGTTTAATTGCTTCTCTCTAAATCACTAGACTGTATGTGATTTTGCACTTGCTGTATATAATTTCTGAATGACCAAGGCTGGCAGATCAGGTTTCATTTTTATATGTGCTAACTATTTTATGCATGCATGTGTGCAGATCAGTCAAACCATAAAGTAATTGGGACAAAGATGCTATTATTTTAATTATATTGTAAAAGGCTAATTTTATAGTCATGTAAAACTGCTGGATTTCTCAAACAGCCATACAGCATTGCATAATCCCTAGCAATTAGTTTCATCAGGCAATGAATCTTTCATCAGCAAAATGGTACACAGTAAATTATACCAGGAATGCAGTGTTGGAGAACAACGGGATGACATATAGAGTGTGAATAAAAAAGAAACACATGTATTTCTGGTACAAATCCAAAGCAAGCTCATAAAAATCAAGGCAATTACTCCAGTCTGTCTGAGAACCATCCCATGTAAAATAGATTACAGTGGATCATATAGTAAATCTTTTAACCTGCACAGTGTCTGTAAACATCCTGTATTTTTATTGCTATGAGTTGTAACAGCAAATATGACTAAGAATGCTTGGGTTTTTTCCTCACTTTTGTTCAGGATCCCAGTGCATGTGAACCACAAAGTACTGCAGCCAGATTGCCAGAAGATACTCAAAAAACCCCTCCCTCTTTCCTCTCCCCATTGCTTCTCACTATCAACAAATAGGTCTCAAACAGATCCAGACAGCCTTCAAAGAAGAAAATTTTTGACATCTTAGTGCACATCACATGGAAAGGCAATGCAGTTGTATCAGCAGAAAAACACCTGTCTGTCAAAAGAAGCCATTTACACTGGCATAAGGCCTGATAAAACTTCCATAACGACAGATTAGAATTCTTACAGCTTAGGTAAAACTCCTCTTTTCAATTCCTGTTCTTCTCAAACTGTCAGTTTTTGGGCTGAGATTTTTTCTTGTAAGGTTGTCTGAAAATTACCTTATAAAGTTATGCAACTTCTTTACTCTAATAGATCTCTTGATGAAAAAATTACAGGGACAAGGGAACTCCACACCTAGCAAAAGAAAAAACCTACCCATATTCCAGAGTTACACCGGACAACTTTGAATTCAGAGCCATCAGGATAAAATCATACAATCAGGTTTCATTTGCTTTTCCTACGTTAAAAATCTTAGAAACTTGGGTTGCACAGTCATCACTCCCAGTCTCATTCTTTGTACTCATAGTTTTTAAAGAATAAGACCAGCTTGTGCTCCCTCCTAGTCCCGATACTTCTCTTTCTAAAACCTGCAGAAAAAGATAGGTTTAAGATGAAAGAAAGACTAGTTGTCAAGAGGCTAAGGTTGTCTCGGTGTCTCTTACTCATTATTTATCTGTCACTGAGAGAATAAACAAGAAATACAGGAATGAAACTGCCCAATCTGACTCACCCGTTTTTATGTTTATAAAGAACAGTATGAGGAAGTGCCAGCAGAATGAGCTGTATGTTCTGCTACACGGCACTGGATATATTTAAGGAGGTTGCTATCATAGTGGGACAGAAAATGATTCGATAATTCAAAACTACAACAGGCGATACTATGGCTTATTTTTCAAATTTCTTCTAAAGGCACAAACCAATCACTATCTGAAGTGGGCTGGAAGAAACTTTATTTAAAGTAATTTTCTTTCCTTATGAGCTCTTACTTTTGTTCTGTGAAGGAGCTCCATCACTATGAATAAAGAACGCCAGCCTAAATTGCTGCTTATATCACCTGTGGCTTATGTGACCTCATTATGCCTATATTCAGCATGGATTTTTTTCTGAAACCAACAAAATACTGTGGGTTTCTCCTGCTTGGATTTTGTATGATAAATTTAGGATTGGCGAGCTTAGAAGTGTGACAACTGTGAAATTGACATCAAAGTATTCAAGAAAATGAAATGCAAACAATTTGAAAGGCATAGGATTTTCGGCTACCTTTTAAGAACTCTGTTTTGTTTGCTTTTGACATCTTTACTTACCATCACATGTTTAAAGACCAATGCCTAGTACACTTCCATGAAAGATTCTTTGTAAAAAGTCAGTGTCTGTGCTGTGTCAATTACAGAAAAGACCTGCAAAGCAGAAAAATGTGGAGAAAATACTGGCAACTGTGAAATTTTTGAGGGTCAATCAAAAGGTAAGTAAATATATCCCTCTGCCATTAAATATTAATAACCACAAAACTAAGTTACAGGAAGATTATTAATCAAGTTATATCAAAATCATGATGAATACAAATATGCATAGTTTAGCTTACCTCAGGGGAATGAGATTGATTTGTTCTTTTTGAGAGTCTGTTTCCAAGTATAGGAACCTAATGATGTCAGAAAATGGTTGTGAATATAAGCTTAAACCTTGCCTGACTCCTTAATTAGTTCCTTTGATGTAAATTATATTATGAATTTACGGAATCCCTTGTTATTTGTGGGTGATTCCTGTCTGTCCTAGATCATCCACATGACAGACTATTCTCAAGGAAGATGCAGAATATTTTTAACTTTAGAATTTCGTACTTTTTGTTACAAAAATCACCATACCACAATAAGAAGCAGATTTTAAAAAAGCCCAGACGTTTAGATATCAACAGTTTGACTTATAAAGGGATCGCTAAGCAAATCAAAATCTAGAAAGCAAGATACAGTGAGAAATTGGGAATATTAGTCTGAATAATTGGTGATGCTTATAATGTTTTGTTGCAGAAGCTCTTGCTGGCTAAGTGGAAAGCTGGTTTGACTGAATGTTTTCCTGTAGATTGCCTTGTGCTATCCTGACATACAGAAGAAAGAATGGTAAAAAGAAAGATAAGTAAGTTCAAAAATAAAGTCCTATACTTTTAAATTATTTAAATATTTGCTCTAACCCTGTGGCAAGAGTACCTGTCCCAACTTGGCTGATACCTGGTGGCCCCAGCTGTGGCAGGTAGACAATTACCTCTCCTCCTCCCCCTTCCTGCCCCCCACAGTGGAGGGAATGAGAAGCGCAAATCCCCTTGGTCAGCAGACTGGACCTCCTGCCAGTGAGAGGCCTAGGCCCAGAGAAGTTTCTGGACCATGACTGTGTATGATAATGAGCCCCAAACCGACCAGGTTATAAATGCGGCCTCTGACAGAAACCATGTGCAGTTTTCCTTGGAACAGCAGTTCTGTGATGAGAAACCTCCCCTTGGGGCTGGGATGCACTCAAGAAGACTTCCAGGGAATGAGTGCCTTCTTCCCATTGCCAGGTGAGTGACTGTTTCTAGTGGGCATCTGTGAGTGATCCTTTGACCTTTCCGGTGAAGTGAACTCACCTGCTGGGTACCCCAGAGGGAGAGGCCTCCCGTGCATGTATGAGCGCAGGTGCACTTTGGGTCATCGCTCTTTTCCTTGCAGGAGCAATATCCCTGTCTGGTAACACTGAACCTGTAGCTGTTATGGAGTGTCATCATACTTACCCTTCTGTTTGTTAGTTTTAGCCATTGGTTTTTGGTTGCAAATTAAAGGGGTTTTGAGTGTTTTATCTTTGTGAAGTTCTTTTTGCGGACGTCCATGACAATACCCCTTATATAATGGGAGAAATTTCTTTTAAGGAATCCTACAGTTGAGTGTTATATACCTGGAAATAATGCTTTGAACGTCTTCAGAATCTATAAGCCAAACTACCATGACAAATTAAACAATGACTACATAGAAGTGACAAGATTAATTATTTGTCCCTTGTCTCATAAGGTCACGAAGTTATCATAGGGATAGAGTGTGTCTCTTATGAGGAAAGGCTGAGAGGACGGGGATAGTTCAGCCTGAAGAAGAGATGACAGCCTTCCAGTACCTGAAGGGAGCCTACGAGAGAGCTGGGGAGGATCTTTTTACAAGCATGTAGTGATAGGACAAGGGGGAAGGGCTTCAAACTAAAAGAGAATAGTTCAGCTCATGACTGGGGATTCAGTAGTTTGTCACGGCCAAGATAAGGTGCATTTCCATAGTCAGTTCTTTCCTTATATAATCAGCTAAGTTCTGAACTATCTGTGTAGAAGAGATCACTGCTTTAAAGCTCCAGAAACATTGCTGCTGGAGTAGGAGATCATAGCGGTTCTGTTTATTAGTACTCTGAGTCAGGAATTTCTGAAGTATACTTACATCTTAAGTACAAATTGAACAGCTACCTCAGGCTACAAGAAGTTCAAAATGATGCTTAGAGGCAATGTCAAAAACACCTTGGAGAGACTAATTCCTAGGATGATTGGGAAGTGAAAAGCATAACTTGGAAATGCAAGAGAAGAAAATGCTGCCAGATGTGACTATCCAGCAAAGAGGAGCATGCTCTTTGGGTTTTTTATGCATGCTCCACAGTGCAAATACCCAACGCTCTTGGCCTTGGACTAAGAGGTGGTTGCAGTGACTTTGGATGGAGAATAACCTTCCAGCCCAAGCTGCTCCAGAAGAACTTGGAACTGACCTTTTCATCATAAAAGTTTTACTGATATAATACCTAATGAATGGCACATTTATCTTTCTTATAAGACTATAATTCAAATCATACAGATCAGATTATTACCTATTAGGAGCTATTAACCATTTGCCAATGCCTAGTGTTGCATTTATTAATTACAAATACAAGCAACAGAAATTCACAGAGGAGCAGCAAATTTCTGAATTTATCATTGTTAGTAGTTTAGTTTAGGTTTTGACACATTCAGGCAATACTGGAAGAAGAATAAGAAATCTGTGTCTGGGTGAACCTGCAAGCCAGATGAAGTTAATCTTCTGCTAAGATCCTGGAAGGTAATGGAAGAATAATAACCTCAGAACATCTAAACTTGTCAGATTTTGCCACTAATTTAAAGGCGAAACTCTGACTTTCTAGAGGGACCTGCACTTTTCCCACTGATGTCTGATGGACTGAGATACTCTAATGGAAAGATGGCAAAGCAGGTTTTGGATATTGGCACAGGATCTAGAAGTCCAAGGATTTCCCACTTAGTCACGGGACATGTTAGATGGGGTGAGCTGGGTCCAGTAAAAATACAGAACTTCTCAAGACAGAAAATGTTATATTAATGTGTCCCTTTAAAAGGATAGGGAAGGAATATGTAACGTGGAATTGAACAGAACACCATACTTCATGCCTTTGCAGCCTACCACACCACTCTTGGAAAGAAGGAGGTTATTGAGGTTTGGGAGGGTAACTAGTCATCTGTACCTTTTATAATGGACCAGCAGTCCTAATAAACACACCAGACAGGCAGTTTTAAAGGGACATATGTTAGATGCTGCATCTCATCAGCATGTGGGACTGCTCGGTCTGAAGGGGCAGCTGACAAACATAATACTGAGGTCAGAGACTTTAATGACATAAATACAACGGACCTGCTACTGAAGGTGTCATTACCATATAACATTGGGAAACACTGCCCATTCTCAGATACTTCCTTTTTTGTTTGGTTTTTTTGTTGTTGTTGTTGTCCTGAAGATGCCAGTGAGAAGTAGATGATGCCATTAATGCAAACTTACCTTTTTAAAAAGGTCATCTTTCCATTTGAAGTCAATCTCCAAGTCGATTTCTTTGGAATAGTGGTCCAACAGCAGTCATTCCCAGTCATTTCACTGGCATTCCAATTGGCATTCTAATTTGCATTCTATTGACTACTTAATGAAACCTACTTAAATAATAAAGGAAGCTTAATGAAAGTTCGAGGTGTCAGATTTCCTGTGCATTCTGAATTTTCAGCAAGTATGCAACAGTTCTCCATTTATTTTTTTTAAACAAATTTTATAAACCCCCTTCTTTTCAAAATGTGCATGTATATAGCATTCTATACATTAAAATAAACCTCCTGCTTTGATGAATTAATATTTTCAATGCTATGGTATGCAATAGCATTGCAAACATTCAAACTCAGAATACTAAGCATCCGGTAGTATTATCTGTACCTGTCTTACAATTACACAAAATGAAAATATGGACCTTATTACTGAACTTCCTCAGTGTTCTGCATTTCAGTTTCCTGTGGAATTTAGGTTCAGGTTTTTTTCTGTTGTACTCCACAATTCTTGGGAGAAGTACTGATAGGTTTTTGCTACCTATATTTCCTTCCATCTGAAAGGAACATATTGACATAAAGAATCTGGAAGAGAAAAAAACCCTACTCCCTCTCAAAAAAGTGTGTGATATGCTCAATTCTTTATCTGTTGAAGTTGTCTTCAGCTGATTGGCACCAGTGGTCCATCTTTCAGAGCGAATATAATTTATTCTTTCATATTTGTGAATCCAAACCCGGACTACTTAAAGACACAGAGCAAATTTATTTCTCAGACAGAGCAAAAGAAAATTTCAAAAAGGTACTCATTGGTCTAACACCTCTTTGCCGTAGAGAGATTTAGCTTTTAGAAGCTAACCTGACTGTAGTAATTAAATCAAATTAACAGTCTTGATTAATAGAGCTAATTGTGAACATAAGCCACACTTATATGCACCTTTCCTCATATTCTATCCAATTTCTAAGAACCTATGATTGCAGACAATTAAACAAACTTATTTAAAATGTTCAATATTATAAATAAAATGAGTAAGTGGGAACACATTCCATGTACTCCATGCTGCACACATAAACTAAAAAAAAAAAAAAACAACAAAAAAACACACTACGTAATATACTCTGAACAGGAGATGCAGTGGATAATAATTTTTTTGAAGACCTCCAGAACTTAAATGTCTGAGATTTGGAAAGTAAAAAAAGAAATATCACAAGATCATGCAGACATGAATATTTACAAATCCTAGCTTTTTATTAGAGTAACATCTGTAATGAGTGCTCTGGACTATAAAGAAACAGCAAAAGAAATGCTACTTTGTATTATACCTAAAAATCTTCACTATTGCTTAACATTCTCAAAAGAGTTTGGATCTTTAATTGAAGAAACTTTCCAACAGCGAAAACTCAAAACATTTTACCCCAATTTGAAGTTTTTGTCACAGAACTACCACAAACTCTTTTGCAAAGTTTGTGAAATGCTGGATTTCACTTTTATCACTGATATAGACTTCCCACTTTAAACCAGAAATCAAACTGAGTTCTGCAGTCTTGCCCAGTCAGCGACTCAGTAACACTCTGAATTATGCTGCACTCTCTTTTTCCTTCTTCCTTTCTCCTATGCACTATTTAATGGTGTATTCCAGCCTCTAGGAGACTGCTTTCCACACAGATTTTATCTCCATCACTGCAGTTGGGAGGAAGGTAATTATTCACCAAATGAATATTTTATTATTGTCTAGACAAATAAGCACAATTCTAAGACAGATAAATGTGTAAATTGGTATTTAAGTAGTATTGCAATGTTTATACCTCAGTCAAAAATTGCCACTCAACATCTTTTATTGCTCTAAGTAACAATAAGCAAAAAAAAGTAAGTTTTGAACTCTTAGCTTCTCTTTTGATGTGTATACATACCTCAAGGAAGTGCATGTCTTCTCAAATGGATTAAAAGAACCCCAAACAACAAAACTTACGGTCCTCTCAGTTGAAGTGTAACCAATAAACTTGCAAATATGCTACATTTTAAAAATCTGTTCTGATACTAATTTCATCCTATATCTTATTTCTATACCCATGATATTGAGAGTTAAGCTCAGAATCTCTAATTGCATCTCAGAGAAAGAGGAGGACTGCTGATGGTGCACAAGGCATTTAATACCAAGAATTCTGTGTTCAAAGATTTCACCTGATAATACGTCATAACTACACTGAGGTTGTACAACCCTTGCCAACATATTTTTGACAGGTGCTTTGCTTGTTACAACCCGTGAACTAATAAGACAATTATTATGCCGTAGTTACAGTCAAATTTCAGTGTAGATATTCTTTTTACTTTGTAGTGTTTCTCTTTGTCCTGTGAAATGTTTTAAAGTTCTCGTCTGCTTGCCTTTGTAAATTTTATGTCTCTTTCTAGATTACCAGAATTGAAATACAAGGTAATCAGATACGGTAATAGATGTCAAAATGAAATATTTAGTTTATAGATGATGATCTCTCAGCATATATGATACGT
Organism: Pseudorectes ferrugineus; assembly: GCA_008033365.1. NCBI lineage: Eukaryota > Metazoa > Chordata > Aves > Passeriformes > Pseudorectes > Pseudorectes ferrugineus. The sequence goes on along the minus strand of QWTY01017341.1, from coordinate 16,250 downwards.
AGATGCAATTATAAAGTGGGAGAATACAAGAATTATCAGTAGCAATTTATATTCTTCAGGCAGCCAGATGTACACCTAGTTATCAGCAAGGAATAATTCTATGATTACATTCAGAGTTTGAAAATGTCTTGTTAATTTTTTTAATAGGGTCTCCAAAGCTGACTGACAACTACTATTCCATTGATTTCTCTTTTTTTCAAGTGTTAGGAAAATATTTCTTTGTCAGCTGTACTAGATTTGGCTGGGATAGACTTAAATTTCTTCATAGCAGTGAATATGGGACTATGTTTTGGATTTGTGATCTAAAAAGTGTTTATAACACACTGATGTTTTAGCCATTGCTGAGCACTACTTACACAGTGTAATTTTCTGCTTCTCACACCATGCCACCAGCAAGGAGACTGGAGGCACACAAGAAATTGGGAACTTCTTGTGCAATGGAACAGCTGATCCTAACTGACCAAAAGGTTATTCCATACCATATGATGGTGTCCTGGTTTCATCTGGGATAGAGTTAATTTTCTTCTTAGTAGCTGGTACAGTGCTTTGGTTCGGATTGAGAACAATGTTGATAACACACTGATGTTTTGGTTGATTTGATGCTTGATGTTTAAGTAGTGCTTACTCTGAATCGAGGACTTTTTAGTATCTCATGTGCACAAGAAGCTGTGAAGGAACAGATATGGGATGAGGGAGTCCTCCCTTCCTGGAGCTGGCAGTATACCCGCCTGCTGAAGGGAAGTAGTGAATTAAGGCTTTATTTTGCTTTACTTGCATATGTCCCTTTTGCTTTCCCTATTAAACTGTCTTTATCTCAACACATGAGTTTTCTCACTTTTACCCTTGCAATTCTTTCCCCCATCCTATGGGGCTGGAGTGAGTGAGTTGCTGTGTTAAACCGCTTAGTTGCCAGGTGGGGTCAAAGCATGACATCAAATTGTTTATAATTTTTTGGACATTCAAACAACTGGAAGCTATATGCTTCTGTGCATTTTGCTTCACCTGTGTTTTTTCTCCAGAATCAGAAGCATCAAATAGAAATATAAATTTGAATAAGGACATCATCTATTCATTCATATTTATTTAACAATTTTGGTTTACAGTTGATTTTACTCTGATTCTCTGGGTGTGCTGCACTTCGCCCTAGAGTACTTAGTGAAAGTGCATGTCAGATATCAGAATATAGCCAAATATGTCCCAATGGTGTCATATAGCACACATAGTCCAGGAAATACAGAATGCTGAGACAGCAAAACCATGAAAGAGAGTTCGCTAAAGGATCTGCTACCCTGCAAAACATCCTGAGAAGACAACATCAGCCTCTTGGAGCAATTTTATAAACGCTGACACAACAGTTGAAATTGTGTGTGTTATCCTAATCACTTTTTTCTTAAGACAAATGTCATGACATAAGTCTCTCTTATTTGACTTTAATAAAAACATTCTTGATAAGAATAAGGCTATCTGCTCCTCATTTTTGCTGTACTCAATTCATGTCACACTTGAAGATTTATGATCCTCATAAAAACCATTACCATCTTTTGTCTTTTCAACTCTTTGACCTGCACTGCTCCTGTAACCTCTAATGCCTACACAAAATGGCTCATGCAGGATTGGCATGATGAAACTTGCTACTCAACATCTTTTAAAAGAAGGGACTTCTCATGAAAACCACAGAAATCCAGCAATAGTAGCACCCAAACTGGGGCACAAGCTGGATGGCAGCAGGCACTTCGGCAATCCACAGGGAATATGCACCTGGACAGAACACTTCCTTTGATTTGTGAATGACAGCACACTGTCCTTGCTAGGAAAACAGAAACATGGCAAATGCAAGGCAAGAAGTATTTGAATAAAGAGGTCCAACACAGAGATTCTGTTGTATTACTACTTAAACTGGCCATTTATACAACCTGTCCATGCTATTAGTACTAGTGAACTATTAAAACCAAAGAAATAAATTGTTGCGTTATTCCCTAAACACTGTTATTCAAGAGATAGCTTGAGGCTTACTCCTTTTTTTAATTCTGTTTAATTGTTTTGCCAGCTGACCTTTGCTTAAGAGACTTTAAGATGATCTCTATTACATAATCTTTATTACAGCTGTACTTCCATAAATGATTGAAGGTTTGAGAGTGCCATAAAATACTCTTAGGGAAGAAAAAGAATAGCTAAGAGTACAGCCTGGATAGACCTAGCAAAGAAAAAGTAGTAAAAGGCATTTAGAAATTTAGCATCAATCAAAAAGCTTGTGAACAGAAATGAACTTTTTTGAGATATATGAGAAAATTTGGACAGATATGGTTATTTGTACAAGTGATAAAAATACACTTTTGCTGTGGAAATATTTTAGTACCTATTGCACATCAGCAGTATCAAAGTTAGATCAGCTCTGAATAAAACATACACCTCGAACAAGTTTTCTCCCAATAGGCATTTAAAATTGTTTGAAGTGAAAGCATTTAAAGAACCATCTGATATTCCCACACAAGTTCTAAAGTAATATAGGTATTCAAATGATTTTTCGCATAAAAGTTCAAGGAAAAGATAATTTGAAGGATAAAAAACCAGAAAAATTATTTTAGATTTGTAGTAATTGTGATATATAAACACAATCAGAAGACAAGTGAACTAGCAATATGCATGTTTGCACTCTAAGTACATACTTGCATATATAAGAAGGCCCAAACATAATTTGCTTAAAAATTAAGGTGCAAGTGGAAGACTATTTGAGAAATCATTCTATTACAACACAGGGATTTTTAAATTCAAAACATAAAAATCTCCTCCTCTCATAACACCACATAAAATCTGGCTGAAGAAATTAATTTCCTGTTTAGATGACAACAAATACTTCACAAACACCCCAACATTTATTTGCACAGCCTCTGCCATAGCCTTGATATTTTCAAACCTCATGAATTTCAACAAGGTCAAGTTCAAGATCCTGGACCTGGGCGAGGGTAATCTCAGACATGAGTACAAATTGAGAGAACTCACTGAAAGGAGGCCTGAGTAGAACGACTTTTGGGTTCTGGTGGATAAAAAGCTTGACATGACCCAGCAATGTGCACTCCCAGCCCAGAAAGCTAAATGTGTCCTGGGCTGCATCCAAAGCATCATGGCCAGCAGGGCAAGGGAGGGGATTCTGCACTTCTGCTCTGCTCTGGTGAGACCCCACCAGCAGTGCTGCATCCAGCTCTGGGGTCCTGAGCACAAGAAGGACATTGACCTTTTGGAGCAAGTCCACAGGAGGGACACCAAGATGATCAGAGGATTGGAGCACCTCTTCTATGAGGAAAGGGTGAGAGAATTGGGATTGTTCAGCCTGAAGAAGAGATGGCAGTCTTAAATACCTGAAGGGGGCTTACAAGAGAGCTGGGGAGGAGCTCTTTACAAGCAAGTAGTGGGAGGACAAGGGGGAAGGGCTTCAAACTGAAAGAGAGTAGGTGTAGATTAGATATTAGTAACAAATTCTTTACTGTGAGGGTGGTGAAGAAGTGGAACAGGTTGCCTAGAGAAGCTGTGGATGCCCCGTCCCTGGAAGTGTTCAAGGCCAGCTTGGATGGGGCTCTGAGCAATTTGGTCTAGTGAAATGTGTCCCTGCCCATGGCAGGGGGGTTGGAATTAGTTGATCTCTGAGGTCCCTTCCAACCCAAACCATTTTATAAGCCCAGCCTAGCTGAAGCTAGAACTGATGAGAACAGTGTAAGAATGAAAAAAAGAGGAGACATCTGCATCTGCAGAAATTCAAAGGGGTATTTTCTGACAATTTAATATTCTTGCAACATACAGCACATTTGTTCTGAATAACCAAATTAGATTTTCTGCCTTCTCTATTAGTTCCCATTTTGCCTATTTTAAACAGCACAAAAAATCCTTTATCATACGGATAGTTCTGCAATTATGTGGAATTTTATAGAGAGGCTAATACTGTTTTAGCTCACTTCACTCACAAACACTTTGTTATCCAAATTATATCACGGCAAGATAATTCTAAACTAAGATCTGACTCATCATTTGATCAAGTGGTTTAAACTATATTGAACTTTTAAAAGTAGCTATTGCTCAAGAAAACATTAAGATTGATTCTTATACTACTATTCCTTTAAAATATAATCATTACACATGAAAGCCAGCCTTTTTTATCTACAACATATGCAATTTATACTCCAAAAGGAAATTAGTCAAACCACTAAAAGGTACATAGGAAAAGCCATCTGCACAGATAAGGATTTTTTCATTTAAGTGATCACAAAAATGACAGCCCCTAAAGTGTCTTTGTACACATCAGGAATTATCACAGACATGTTCAATCATGCTCTGCAATGCTGAACAATATACTTGTTTTTACATGAACCAGTAAGATCTATGGCTTGTGTTTAGTACTCATTTTAAAAGGTACTAAAGCAGAGCCAATCACTGTACATAAGATGAAGCGATAGTTTAGGAAGAAAATGTCATGAAATGGTAACAAAAGAGGGCCTTTGCTAACCACAAGGCGATAAGAAAAATACTTCAACAATAAGTAAGATATCAATTTGTCAAAACTAAATTATAAGAGCTGTTGAACTGGAACCTAATACATGGCTAATAGTAAATGTGACAGAGAAAATAGTGTCTTCTATTAAACTGTTAGAGATATGTCAGAAATTTCATTGCTTATTCAACATTATTGGATGAGTGCAGATAAACAAAATAAATTGCAGAATTTTCTAAGGTTTCCTTAGATTGTTTGCCTATCTCTGCTTCAGTTTGTTACACCTACTCAGCACAATCTTAGTAAACTTTTGACCAATGGGACTATTTCACCCAGACTTGACAAAGCAATAAAGACCCCAAATGAGAATCAAATTCCCACAGGCTTTGTAGAGACAGAGCTAATCTCTGCAGTGGGAAATGCAAGAAGAAGGTGGCTATCACACATTGTTTGTCAACAGACATTGGCCATAAGGACATGCTGACCTACAGTGGAAAAGCCCTTCTTGTCCTCTGGCTGATGGTAGATGTTACGAATTTGAGGAACAGCTGGGATTCAATGAAGAGAAGTGAGGGAAGAAACCCTAGAGGATATAGAGCACATACCCATTGGAAATGGCGTGTTATTAGTTGAACTGTTTTTAAAAGATGTTCTGTCTGTTGGCATATGAATAAACTACAACTGACCTTGAGAAAAAATGCTTTGGGGAAGAAAGAATGCTTTTGGGGGAGCAGAAGACATGGCACCAAAGTGTAAAATACATGAGAGATTCATATATCCTGAAGCAACACAATATATCAGCTATAAAAAAAATATTGTTTACTGCTTCCAACAATGGAGGAAGAAGAACACATAACACATTAAGGGGGAAAAATTAGTGAAATTTCAGAAATCCTTTTATATTGTCATTTCATTTGCATTAGTCTCTCACTGTAATTATTCACTTTGATCTTCTGAAAAAAGAAGTTCAGTTTGAAAATGATGCCTTAGACAAAAAGGCAGTTTTAAAAAAGCAAGGGGGAAACCACATGCACACTAGCTAAAAAAAAATTCTGAGTAGAGGAAAACTATTAATTTACACAGGAAAATATTAGACAGTAATCTACTTGAAAAACTGCTTTTAAATCAAGCTGACAATGGAAAAGTTACCATCCTCAGTACTATAACTATGAAACAGAGATCACTAACAATGCTGAAGTGAAATACAAGGCCTTTAAAATTAATAAAAATACACCATCTGAATTTTTTAAACATTTCCTTCCAAATTATTCTTAGTTAAGCAAGAGAAGCACCAATTTGGGAGAAGGTAATTTTGTCACACAAGTCAAAATTCATTCCTGAGTGGAACTTGCCAAAAAATTATCAGCTGAGATAATTGGTAGGTACTTACCAACTTTCTACTGTCAGTTCTACCAATGCCAAGTCTGTTAGTAATTTAAATATTTTCTAACATAGGAACCAATGCACTAATTCTAAACACACAAGCAACTCTTACAGTTTTATCACAGTAGACTGGTACTCTTAATCACATTAGATTACGTTCAATTGTCTGAACAGTCATGCATTTCAATGTTATATACAGAAATAATTGAAAGAATATTTTTCTGCCTTGAAAATTCATTCATGTTACTAATACATGCAGACGATCCTGTGAAGGAATCTCATTTCATCTCATTTCCCAATTCTGTTTGGAAGAATTTTTCTTTTTTATATAGAAGTTTGGGGACTTTTTCAGTAGGTAGAAGCAATCATTCAGAATCTATCATTATCAACTGGATTGTTGCTACTAAGAAGATCCTTAACTCTGCTGGTGGCTAATTCCCACTAGGCAGAGAAGCAAACAGAGGCTTAGCGTCATTCCAGACCCTATAGCCAAGCCTTTCAAATGTTACCACGGTCCTTGAGACATGGAGGTGTAACTCACTCTTCAGACCCCTGCTTAAAACTTTCTTCTCCCCACACAGAGGTTTAGCTACTTGTGTATCCAGGAACCAAGGCCCAGCTCTGATGTAAAACCGCATGACCCTGGTTCAGGTTTCATTAAGATTTTAAAAAGTGAGAAAAAACTGCCAAAATGTTTGGAGACAAATAAGTGAAAACTCCAGACAGAGGATAAATTGACTGAGATGGGATCATTAGTAGCTAAAAGGTTCAAGAGGAAAAGCAAAACCAGGGTATGGTAGAAAATAATTTAAATACGTGGGAAGGTAGTTGGGAAACATCTGGCCAAGTCATCAGCATCAGGCCTAGTGGCAGACAGCAGCTCAGAAGTGGTGAAGACTCGGAAGACAGCCCTTCCAATTCAGAAAAATGCATGCAATAAAAGGCTCTTTAGATAACCTACTGCTGGTGGTGAACATAGAAATGCTTAACCAAACAGCTCATTAAGCAGAGCCAGTAGCAACCATGGGCAAAGCCAACCCTCCATAAAAGAAGCTGCTGGGGGAGTGCTGGTGGGCAGAGCCTGGCACAGCAGTTTGCATGGGAGATTGCTGTACCTCTGACAGCTGGATCAGGAAACAATGGCATTCAGTTAGCAGAAAGTTGTGTCCTGCTAAGCTTTGCTCGCACAAGTGATGCAGATGCCCAGACAGACCTCATTAGGAACATACTGGCACTGTGGTACTAGCTGTGGAGTGGGCCTTGCTCTTATCCCATTACCTCAGAGTAGCCATGAGCACCCTGTGGGAGTAATGCCCAGGCAGAGGAACTCCTTTGATTAGAGCTCCAGGAGGAGGTGAGTAATTTGAGGGGTTCAAGAGACAGACTGCTGGAATCACACTCTACCTTCCCTGGGACAAGCCCAGTAGGGAGACAGGATGCATGATATGGAGGATTCCTTACTCTCTCTCCCCCTAGCTGGACATGGTGGCTTAAGGATTAGGAGGGAACAGCAATAAGCTCCTGCCTGGTGCAGAAGACACATCTCTTCTGTGGCTACCCCACCTTCCCAAGTGCCCTTGCATAGTAAGTATGAAGCTCTGCAAGTGGAAGTGAACGATGATGAAGATGATAGTCCATTTAGGTTGGAGGAGTTGCCAAGGTTACATACATCCTGTTTCAAAATCACTTCCATAAGGAAAAAAAGACAAGTCATTGTCATAGGAGACTCTTTCCTGAGGGGCACAGAAGGCCCAATTAGATCTGACTGGACCCACTTCTCAGAGAAGTCTGCTGCCTCCTAGGAACATGGGTTGAACTGATGAGAAAATTTTCTACCATGGCACAGCCCTTGCATTATTATCCATTATTGTTTTTTCATGCAGGAAGTGATGAGTTGCCATAATAAGTCCAAGGGCAACCAAGAAAGGCTTCAGGGCCTAGGAATGATGAGTTAAGGAATCAGTAACACAGTGTTCTCCTCTATCCTTCCAGCTGCAGGGAAAGATGAGGGAACAAACAGGAAGAGCCAGCAAATCAATACCTTGTTGGTGTCATCGGCAGAATTTTGGGTTTTTTAATGACAGCTCAGTCCACATAACACCAGGCCTATGGGCTACAGACGTGGTTCACCCTTTTTAAAGAGGGAAAAGGATCTTCACCCAAAGGTTAACAGGGCTCACTGAAAGAGCTTTAAACTGGTTTTGAAGGGTAAAAAGGATAAAATCAAGCTGACTAGAGAAAAGATATGCTCTTAGTCATATAATTTAGTTCTAGGTAGTTCTGCAAGGAGCAGGGAGTTGGATTTGATCATTATGAGTCCCTCCCAGCTTGAGATATTTTATGATTCTGTCTGAAGATGTGTGAACACAGTGGCCTAAAAGAGGGGTGGCAGCACTGCCTGCATGAATCAGCACTCAGTCCAACCTCTTATATCAATGGGAGAAATGCTATGGTGTCCAATATATTTATAATGAAGTTTGAATAAATGAACAAAGTTATTGAAAAAACCATTGCTGTAGGAGACTGACAAGATAAATCTAACCAGGGTAAATATCAGCATGGGAACATTGGAACAATGCACGAAGAGGCAAACAGAGAAATTGCCGAGATATTATTTGTGTTGTCTCCATCCCTCTCAACTCTCTTTTCCCAGTCAACATACACACCATACACACCCCTGCTAAATTCTCAATCCGCTCTCTTAAAAAATCAATACTGAAGAGTACTAACAACACCAAAGTTTCAGATTTGGGCAGATCAAAACAGCATATGTAAATAGAAGTGCATGAAATACTGGTGCCAGTACAATGCATGCTAGCTTCCACAAAATAAAGAAATAATTGTAAAGAAACTCAATATGCAGGTAAAGTAGGTCATTCAATGCTTACGTTTGTCACAATATGCCACAATAAGAACTATAATAAAACTCTAATAGCCAGGTATCTGTGTTAAGCAGCAAGACAGAAGATGCCCTGACTCTTATTCTCTAAAACATAGATAAAAATCACTAGGACTCCATATGTGTGTTAAAAAAGTCCATAAATACTTAAGAGTTTTCTATTATTTTCCTAGATTAATGAGTTAATAATCACAAGGCATTACCCATTGTTCAACTAGTTTCGCAAGTCTTCTAAACGGACATTCCCAAGAATTCCTATTCAATAATTTGAATTTTTGATGCAGGCTCTGAAGCTGAAACCTTCTCTCCAGCTGCCAGTTCTCTGAGCATGAGAAAAGCACATTGCAAAGGAAATGTTCTATCCAAATTTTATGCTAATTTCATAATATGTGAAAGAGCAGGTCTCAAAGAAATCCAAGCAACTTTCAAGGAAGAGTGTCATGATGGGATGTTGAATGTATTGCATGCTATGGAGCTAAGAATTGATAGTCTAATTGATAGTGAATTGATGTTTTAAGAGACCAATAACAGAAAATACTCATCTATGTACCACACGACTAGTTCAAGAAAGCCTCAATGATACAATTAAACTTTTTTTTCCACAGAAAAAACCAGCTGTGTCTCTATCCCTCTGTTTTGGTGTTTTGCTCATCCTTCAGGGCTCCTCTGCCTCCTAAAGTGGGGTGTTTCAGTCCCAAGCAACAAGAGTGGAGGTAGTTGTGAAAAGGCATCACCTTCCTCAGGTCTCTCCCTGGAGACATACTGTGTTCACTATCTGTGAAAGGCATTTCCTCCTCCTCAGCTCTAAATAAGCCTGTGTAGGTTTATTTTCATACCTTTCCTCAGAAACCCTTTGCAGTCTTCTCCAGGTACCCTGGGCAGCATGGCTAGTGCTTGCTGGTCACCTCCAGCCTCTGGGAAAGCCCAGGCTGAGTTGGTCATGCAGCAATGACCACCACTGTCACACCATCAGCACAGCTGGTATTGCACAGCCCCACTCACCCCAAAGACATAAGAGTCACCCCCAAACAGCCAGGGCAGCCAATGCCACCCTTACAGAGCCCAGGTCCCACAAGCTCCAGACCCTGCCTGCCAGGGTACTGGGGAATTAGCAGGATTATGCTAGTGATGGCAAAAAATGTAACATTGGCTCTGCTCTCTATGCAGATCCCGCACTTCCATTTTGTGCTTCAGAAACATTACAGATTTCCTGCAATCTCAGTGGTGTCATAACTTGACAAGAGCTCTGTCTGCAGCCATTTCCTGCATGGCATCACAGCCAGCACCTTTTTAAACTGTGCTTTAAAGCTTATTTCTTACTAAACCTTTTCACCAAAACAAAATTCCTGGACTTATCACATTTACAGAAGCCTTGTGGAAGGAAAGAGGAAATTAAGTTTTCTCCTTCCAGACAGACAGAGCAGAAGTGAATTTGTAGGAGAGTAGATACATTAGGCACAAGATATCCTGAAATATGTCAAGAGCACTGTTCCTGTGTAATTTTTAGCATTTTCAATAACTTCAAGACCTATTTAAGAAGTATTTCTTTTCTTATAGTTAAAAGTCCTAACACAAATGGATTTATATGGTGTAACTAGTGTATTTCAAGTGTTTTAAGACATCATTTTAGTACTGGAGGGCATTGAAAAAAAACCCCAAGTGTCACTAAATATAGTTTTTGACAAGTTTAGGGACTCAAAGGTGCTTTTTGGTGCCAGTATCAGGTAAAAAATATATTGCTGGGAATTTAAACCAATGTTCTCTGACTTTACAGTAAATGCAATACCCTTTTATCTCTGGGTAGCTTGTTGAAAATTCATCTATGACTTCAATACCTATAACAAGCTCTCTGAACAACCATCACCACAAAACAACTTTGAAACTAGTTTGCAACAAATCTCAAATTACAATTTAATAGATACCCCAACAAATAAACAAACAAACAGCCTACAGTAAGCTACTTAGAACCTTGTAGTACTAGAGAGGTCATAAGTGAAGAATTTTAGGTGTTTCAAAGATGGTTTGTTTACAAACGTCTTTGTAATGAGTTTTATTAAAAGAGTCTAAAAGGCTACAGTAAACATTTTGAAAAACAGGACCCATAACACTGAATCTTTACTAAAAGATGCTTGACAGACACTGGACACAATTTTTTAATTATTTTTCAGTGCAGTCCATGGCAAGGTGCTGGCACTGGGGGCTGTGCCGGGG
>QWTY01017340.1:34264-45267 GCA_008033365.1 Pseudorectes ferrugineus | reverse complement strand
ACGTCGAGCTGCCCCTCGCGGGCAGAGATGTGCAGCGGGGTGTAGCCGTTGGTGGTGGCGGCGTCGGGGTGGGCCATGTGCTGCAGCAGCAGCTGCACGATCTCCGTCTTGCCCAGGCGAGAGGCGATGTGCAGTGGGGTCTGTTCTTCCTACAACTCAAATCGAGTGGGTCATTAGCGCGGGTGGAGCCACCCTGAGCACAGTTACCTTCCTTGGTCCCCGCAGACCTCCCTCTGCATTTGTCTTGCAGACTCATAGGAAGTGGTAACAGTAAAAATGGAGTAATGCAAGAGAGGGAGGTGGTGAGTGATTGCCTCAGCCATGGTTTTAAGAGGAAGCAAAAAACATTGTAAGCAGAACACCTACCCTGGCTCGAGCATCAACCAGGGCCCCATTCCTCAGGAGGCAGCGGACCACTTCCACCTGCCCGGCGCGTGCCGCCATGTGCAAAGCAGTTTCTCCACGCTGCAGGGGAGCAAAAGCATTTCAGTGTCCTAAACCTCCACGAAGAAAGAGCTTTGCCAGTGTCAGTCCCACCCATGACAACTTGTGCTGAGACCCATCCTTCTACCAGCTGAGACTCTGGCTCCAGCCCCAAGGCGGGGTGTGAGTACGTGTCGCTGTACCTGGGAATGCCTTGGTTTGCCAGCTGGGCGATCCCAGACAAACATAACCTCCACCACTGAGGGACAGAATGAAAATCCCAGCTTAGGAAAATTCTGTCAGATAGACTTGCCCTGGTCACATATGTCCCTCAGCTTTCTATGTAACAGGGCATCAGGTCGTGTGCCGCACAGCAGATGAGAGTACGCTGAGCCTGTCTCTCTCTAGGGATTGCACGGCACAGGAGCCTCAAGATGGAAGGGGATATTTTTCCAGATGGTCCCTTCCTGCACACTGTGTGGAGCTGGCAGCATTAAGAAGCCTTGCAATGGCTGAGCACAACTCAGCCAGCACATGAAATGTGTAAAATCTGTGCTCAGCAGTATGGCTCTGTCTCCAAGCTGTGGAATCAATCTTGTTTCAAGCCTTTTGTAGCTCACAGAATTTGAAGAATATGAAATTTTGGAAAGCTGACTGGAGTGATACAGAATTTCAGACCAGGAATATTCAAAGCATTTGCTTTTTACATAGGTTTTCAAAGAAACACTGAAAATGAGGATTCCTTGAGGACAGCATTCCTAGTTTAATTGGGCTCTGTTCTTTGAGAGCAGTGTCCCAAAGTGGACTGAAACAGTCCCTGTGCAGCTCACCAGTATCTGGTACATCACGTCCTGGGACAGTTCCACAACCAGGAGCTCTATTCATCTGTTATATCACGAGTACACAGCAGGACCCATCATTTATTGTGTTAATTGTTCATTTTTCTTACACCAGAGCTAGAGAATATTCTGCTATAAGGCCTTTATCCCCTCGACTATCAATTAAACTGCAACTGCCAAAATGAACACTCTAGTCAAGACCTTCTACATCAGAATCGGGAATCACACCTTCTTGTCCTTGTCTAGATGTAGGGAAAGAAGCAGCCTAAGCTTGCCTGCTAATATGAACTTTTAATTACAGCAAATCCTCTTAACCAGGAGTTGATCTTGTCATTTTTAAACTAATATTGTACTACCAGCTGTGATTAGTAAGTATGCAACAAACAAAATCCCACAGCCCTAGCTACAAATCTTAATAATTCCATCTATATATAAAGTTTATTACCTGAAGAATGAGCTGTTTAAGATGTGAAAAACAATCTAAAGATTAAATTTCTACAATGACCCTTTTGTGCTTGAATTAGCAAAGCAATTTAGGTTTTGGAAACAGTAATTCAAAAGGGAACCTCAGCTTACCAAGTGAAAGCCAAGACACCTGTGCAGCAGAAATTGTAAAGTGTTAAACTTTGCACACAAATGTCTCGTAATACAATATTTTTAACTGCTTCCACAAGAATTTGTGTTGGGTTTTTATTATTAATAAAGTTCTTATATAAAGATTGCTTCTATAAAAAAGGTATGAAAAGTCTGTTTTAATGATTCACATAAACAATTCTGCACGCTCAACAATTTTACTGGGTTCCATGTAAGATTTTTCTAACTGAGAAAAACTAATGAGTCCAGTGTACCTGGACTACTAAATTTATGTTAGTTTCGTTGTTGGTAACACTTACGTATAACCTTACGTATTGTAAAAAGCTGCTTTCAAAGTACAAGTGGTCCCAAGTTGAGTATTTGTTTATACTGACAAATTCAAACAGTAAAATATCTTGTGAAATACATCTCAGAAAATTATAATGTTGTTTTTGTTGTTATTTTTCTTGGTCGCTAGGCTGTTGGTATACAAACACCGATTTCTATGGTAAGTCAGGTTCTGCATTTTGTGTTCCCTCCCAAAGGTCACATTTTCCAGATTTAATCACCAGTTCCTGGAATTTCCTGTCTAAGAGGAACGTCTTGAGTTTCCCAGTTTTGCTTTTCGTTTAATTGTTGGGGTTTAAGCATTTTATACTCTTTCACTGACAGGAATGACACAATTTCATGGCAGCCAGTGAAGTTATGCAGGCAGAAATTAGAGCCATTTGGACTTGAATTTCATCCTTCAGAACGGAAACACAGACTTTGTGGGATTTGGCTTATAATCCATTTTGGATGTTTTTGGTGAGCTTTGTCCGTTTCTAAGGAAAACTTTACCTACTCAAGCATTGTTGTAGAACACATGAAACCAGAGATGGCTTATAACAACACATACAGCCATCACTTTCCCCTCTTCACTCAAAGTGCTACAATAATTTGCCCTAAAATGCAATAAAGTATCATTAAAATGTGACCTTGGGTTGAGCCACATGGTAGACCAGAGACTTTATGTGGGTCCTGAGCAGATGGTTCTAGTGAAAGCCATACTCACAATGTTAGTGACATCGGGAGAGGCTCCATTCTGCAGCAGAAGGAGGACTATGTTCAAGTGGCCCATAAATGCAGCCACGTGTATTGGTGTGAGGCCCGACTGTGAAACAAAGCAAGAGCAGTTTTACTCCTCTGCACAGCTGGAGGGATGGGCTTCTTCGTTTAAATAAAACATACAGGAAAGTGAGGCATGACAGGAGAGACAGAAAAAAGGAAGCAAAAAAGGAGAGAGAGAGAGAGAAGGAATGTTTCTTCAGGACATGAAACATTTTGCTACCTCTGTTATAGCCTGGATTGAAGCCCCATATTTCACCAGGAGTTCCATGACTTTGATGCGATTTTTCTTGCAGGCAATGTGCAGTGGAGTAAAACCATTCTGTGCAAAAGACAGTGATGTTAGTTAGAAAGATGCAGCTACACTTCCCACACAGCTCCATGCTGGCACGCTGGGAGCACACAGGTTAGACTACCACAAGCAACTGTTCTTTAAGCACAACAGGTTATGAATTACAGACATCTCCCACTATCTGAGGCACAACAAAGCAGTGCTGCTGCTTTCTTCCCAGGCAGGGGAGAGAAAGTGAACCTCCGCCTCCACACTTCACATACAGACACGCCCGTCCTGACTGCCGACTGCACGTGTGTGTGCATGTGGTTCCTGAGGCTGCACATGTGTCTGTAAGGAGCACTCACTGTGCTTCCCAAGATTGCCTAACACAAGGGAAATCTAAGAAATTACAGTGATCACTTGGGAATCGGTGCCTTTATAAAGCATTTCCTGTACCTCCATGGAGAATCATGGAATCACAGAAGGTTTGGTTTGGAAAAGCCCATCTCGTTCCACATCCTACCACGTGCAGGGACACCTTCCACTAGACCAGGTTGCTCCAAGTCCCGTCCAACCTGGCCTTGGACACTTCCAGGGATGGGGAAGCCACAGCTTCTCTGGGCAACCTGTGCCAGGGCCTCCCCAACCTCACAGGGAAGAATTTCTCCCTAATATCTAACCTAAATCTACTCTCCTTCAGTTTGAAGCCACTTAAACTGAGAAAGAGAGAGGAACAGAGTACTTCTTCCAGATTCCACCTTAATTTGTCTTTTTACTTGTAATCTGAGCATCTGTACTTATTTTTATATTTATACATCAGCCTAAGGTGTAATATCCATGTTTGAGTGTGTGTGTACACTCTGAGGTACCTTAAATAAAGAACTGCCCCTTCAGCTGTGGTGTCATGATAATCTGATGACAATTAATGCAGGTTAAGTGTGTGCCTAAAGCTGAACAAGCACATTACTCACCGCACGTGCACATTTCAGTGAAAAGCACAGGTAACATTTTTTAGATAATGTTGAGAAATTGCTCCATTTTCTAATGAAGAGGATCAGTATTGCCAAACAATCAACCAGCAGTAACCAGAACCTAGCAGTGAAATCTTAGTTTATGGGAAGAGATAATCACATGACAATTATTCTACAGGCTGCTTCTGTTAAAGGAAATGTTAATTACTAGTTGATTTGAAGGTGCTTTAGAGCATATACACATTGAAAAAGCTGAGAACTCACATAGTGCTTGTATCCCCAAAGCATTTTGCAAACGTTAACAATTATTTTCTTAAATGTAGCTGAAAATGAATTCTTTGTAATATTTATCCCATCACCGGACTCTGCTGAATATTATTACTGTTTCTCCACTTTCTGAAGAAAGAATCAAAACCATTTGATATTTTACCGCCCACACAACACCTCTCAATGTATTTCATAGGGAGTTTTACCGTTTCAGAAGTTTCCATATTTTTCACTGAATTTTATCGCCTCAATTGATTTAATTTTGCTACTTCTATTTAAGTGAGGAACAGTTTGATGGGGGAGAGGAGAAGGCAGAAAAAAAGGTATCACTAACAAAAATTATGAGCTTCATTTAATATATTAAATACTATCAACAAGCCAGAGGCGACGAGTCCCTGATGGGAGAGAGAGAAAATGAGTCGGGGCGGGGGGGAGAAAAACAGTTTGGTAGGAAGAGAGCAGAGAGGCAGCAGCCTGAGGGTGTTCTCCTTTTGTTTCAGATGTTTCACAGGGAGGGAGAGATGGAGGGAGGGGAACAGAAGATGTATTTGTGGTCATGGAAGGAAAGAAAGAAGATGTAAGGGGTATGTGCGAGTAGCTGAGGCAAGTGCAGCTAGAGATAATCAGAAGACTGGCAAGAAAAACAAGAAAGGATGAAAACAGTGTCAAAAAAGATCAACCAAGTGAACATGGCACTGAGAAAGACAAAGCAAGAAAAGTTTAAGAGGAGGAAGCAAAAGGGGCTATGGGATTTGTGGGTATGGAAGGGCCAAGAAAAATGAGATGGCAGAAGAAAATGGTGTCAGTTCCAAGGAAGTAAAGAATAGGGAGAGCCTACACAGAAAAACAGTGGATCCTACTGTGGGCAGGAAGCTGGGGAAGGCCTCCGAGTGCCCTGCAGTGGGAGTTCTGTGGAGGTCCCCAAGGCAGCAGGCAATGGCAGAACTCTGGCCACGCAGGAGCACCTCAAGCATTCACAGACTCTTTCTTTCCCTGACAGAGTGCAATATATTGGTACATGAACTCCCAGCCAGCTAACAGTTTCTTGCAGAGAAAACTGGAATCTTGTCTGGCTTTGGATACATTAAAGACTCTTGAAATGTTCCCAGAGTCAAATGTGATGTTCTTCTCCTTTTTAGGGGCAATGGTTTGATCAGTGAGTGAAAGGAATCATAGCTGGTATCCTGTAAGCATAAGAACTGTTTTTTGAAAAGAAAAAAAATGGCACCTATAGAGGAAAATGTCATGATTTGATAAATGCAGAAATACTAGCTTTTTAATATGTTTTTCCTATGCCAATTAACTTACTGATTCAGTTGAAAGCTCACCAATTATTTGTGTACTGTATCACCCGGTATGGAAAACAGAACCATGAATTCAGTAAAACACCAATGCATACATCAACATCAGCTAGAAGCATCTCTGATTTTAGGGACTCTGCAGAGCTTTCAGACCTGACACTACAGCCACTTTCCACAGGATGTGTTCCATGACCAGGCCTAAGGATACAAGGCACAGCACTGGTAACCAGCAGGTGTGACACCCCTGTGGCTACTGCACCTATTTAAAGGCTGTGGAGTTTGCTGACAGTTCTCACTTAGCTTTCCCGGTAAGAGCTACTGGCCAGCTTTGTTACACGACCCAGGTGGGACAGGTTTACCAGGGCACGGGCGTTGGGGTTGGCTCTCTTGTCCAGCAGGAGTTTGGTGACGCGGTAGTGGCCACAGTGAGCGGCCACATGCAGAGCTGTCAGGTAGTCCAGTGTCACATCATCCACGGGAGCCTTGTGCTGCAGCAGGTGCTTGACACATTCCACGTGGTCCCCCTGGGCCGCCATGTGGAGTGGGGAGAGTCCATTCTGTGACAAAAGAGAACAGAACAGCAACTTCTAGTAACTCCCACTTAAATTGTGGCACATATAAGAAGGACATTTGTTGTTGTGAGGTGCTGCTCAGTGGGCTCTGCTATTACACAAGGATCTTCCTCTCATTAGTTTCACCAAAGAGATAGAATTTGTAGGAAATGCATTAATTTTAGATGTGTGTTTTCCAGATATGAGGAAGAACACACTGAAATATTTTTCCAAGTCTGAAACAGTCCATAAAAACAATTAGGAGAAACTGTCCTTGTTATCTTGTATGAAGGATCAGAAAATATGCACCAGGAATCACCTCTCAGGCGTGACTGACCCAGCTTTCATATCTGTGTGTCCTACAGTCTCAGGAAGCAACACCAGGAAAGTGCTGGCAGTAACACTCCACATCATGTGTGTAGTCTGATACTAGAGAGAGGGGGAAACAAGTGTATGTTTTTCATATATTTGGAAAGGATAGTCCCTCATTATGTAAGAAAACCTAATTTTGGATCATTCTACCCATTAATACATCTCCTTTGGGAGGACAGGTACATTCCTGTCCTCTTCTTGTCCTCTCAGTGACACTGAAAGTTCTGTGGAAGGTTACACAGAGGCATTCACATGCTCTAACACGGCGCACACACACCTTGGTCCGTGCCAGCAGTGGGGCACCTCGCTCCAGGAGCAGCTCCACAACCTGGTCATGGCCACTTCGTGCAGCACAGTGCAGTGGGGTGAGTCCATCCTTAAAGTAAAAGGAGAGGAAACAAATGAGCACATCCCCAGCTGTCCATCCTGGAACTCTGGGGAACAACCTTCCAGGAATGCAGCCCCACATGTGTGAAAAAGAACCTTTTTTGATTCCTAACTGAAGCTGGCTCCACAACATGAAGTTTCATCCCTGTTCTTCCTTGCACCAGTAAAGGACACTCTGAGGTTACTGTTTGAGAGAGGAAGCCTGTTGTGTGCTGAAATCTCTTCTCAAAGAGGATAATGTGAAGATGCACCGCCTCCTCCCCTCCCTCCCCTCTGCATGGCTTTGAGACTGCATTGCCTCTCCCTGGGTAATGCCTGCTGGGTTGAGGATGCTCCATAAATCAACGCTTGTCCTTTGGATTGCTTTTGATGCAGGGATAAAACAAGCAATGTTCATACTAGAAAATTTGCTCTAGAATTTTCTTTTGCTTTTAAACAGGCGTCAAGAAAAAGAAGATTTTAAAACAAGAGAAAAGGAGAGAAACAAACAGAACCAAATCTTTCAGTTCTGAGATTGAGGGGTGAACAGAGAGGTAACAATTCTTTTCTAAAATTGCTGTGAGACCACCAACTCCACAACAGTTTTTTCCATTGCAGAACACCATTCTGTACCAAAAGACTTGCTCAGGCTACTATTAACGATCACAGAAGTGGCAACAAAAGATGTGTTGATGAACTATTTGGATGGGAGAATGAATTCTAGGTAGCTTTTGTACAATATGGACTTTATGCTGAAAAATAAGTACAAGGCTAGAAAAATGGTTGTGAAAGAATATTAGTGCTGAATGACAGAAAAATGTAACACACAGGATAAAAAAAGTCAAGCTTTCATCTCATTAGCCCTTAGTATTGTTCAAGCATGCATTCAGAGACGTCATCAACACTCACTCAACAGAGGTGGCTTTACAAAGGTGAAACGGGAATAGTTTTTAATCACAAGAAAAGCCTTCTCCCTCTGAGACACGCTGCTCATCTTGGGTGACATCGATGCTATTATTCTAAGGCGCCCACTGAAGAATCCAGTAACAGCTTGATTAAAAGGAGAATATACTGGTCTGAATTACTTAGAGACTAAAAAAGCAGCAAAACTGCAAAAACATGGCACTAAGTATGAGTTGGTGACCCTGCTTCATACACAGATGGACTGTTTACCTTGCTGGGATTTGGAGGAAACCTGCATCACTATGTTTTTAAATTAAAAGTGGCTCTAAACTACACAGTGCCACTGCAATTGCAACCTCACTTCAGCGAACACAGCCGTGTAATACTCTACAAACGGCAGTTCCAAGAAGCACAGCCTCCCTCATGCCCAGTTTCCAAAGCACAGAGTCCCTTTCCAAGTGAGCAGCACCACAAAGCTCCACTGCTGGAAGGTGCTCAAGTCTGCAGAAGGAATTTTTCTCCCTCACTTACCTACTTTTCCCAGAGGCCTTTGAGACACACTGACGGGGTTAGGTGTGCCTTGGTGCTCACTGTCTCAGAGGCATCCCTAAATCCCACGGAAGCTTTGCAATGAAATTCAACAGGTGCAAGATCAAACCCAAAAGCAGAACTTGCGGCCTTCAGCACCTGGCAGATGGGGTCAGTGTGAAGAATGAGGTGTAACTACTTTACTCGGTTTTTTTATGCACTGAAACTTCAGAGTCGTCTAAACCAAATCTTTTTGTGAACAACTGAGGTATATTATCATCTCATTGCTAGAGGGATTCATACAGGTAACTCCCAGTAGCATTACTAAGGTAAGAATATATCCCAAATGCATTTCTAGGGAAGGTATTTATTTGGTATTTCTTTCCAGTTTCTGCCCCTTGTGCTCTACATTTGTAATCAATGTGGGAGGTTCACTTTCCCAATCTGCGTGGTGGCTTTGATGTTACTCTATTTAATAAAACAGCAAAAAAAGGGAGAATTGTGTGAATCCTTGAAGAAAAAGCAGGACAAATCCCAAGAGGGAGAAAAAGAAGAAAAATACAAGCTAAGAAGTACACCAACTCCACAAGAAAGCCTAGCTAAAACAAAAAAAAGCCTAAATAATTTTAAAACTTGATTTCTTCTTTGTCCTTATCTACAATTCCCTTTAAAAGCAGAGATAGAAATTTGCTACCTATCCTATTCTACCCCGCCATAGGTGTTTTGAGGACTTCCCACAGAACCCTCTTCCCTTTCCTCTTTCTGCTCTGAGGAAAACAGCATGTATATTTTAAAATTATTGTATATTTAATACTTTAAATTCTTTTGCTTATATGTTTTATTCAAAGATGAGGGAAATTGCAAAGAGAGAGCTGTTGTACTAGAAGAATTAGTACAGAAAACAATGCAGACAAGCTGACATGAGCCAACATGAAGAGACACACTGGTGTACCAAACTAATCCTTTTTTGCACCATTATCTATTTGCAATGAGCCTCAGTGCTCTCAAATCAACTGCAGGAGTTTGCCTGAGTACTTTTTCAATCATTCCTTTGCTAATTGAAGGACATACAGTGACCAATACATCAGGCAGATCATTTTACAGGACATCCAACCCTAGGTCAGAGGGACACAGATAATGGATATCCCATAAACACAAAGGCTGCCACGCCAGGAGACAAGAAATTCAGCAATTTTATGTTTAAATAAGTTCAGCATTTATCTCCTCACCCCAGATTGTGTGGAGTGAAGAGTTAAATGTTTCTATCTCCCCAGTGACACCCCACACCTGGTGTTCTGCTGTTCCCATATGTGGTACTCTCCTAACTCACACTCCGCGATGTAACCGACAGCTGGGTCACCCTTAGAAATGACAACACAACCCCCTCTGTGTGCATGGATGCCAGGAAATTCCATCAATCCTAATTCCCTTTTAAATGGTTCTCAAAATATAAGGTAAACTTGTGCCTTTTTTTTCTTGAAAATCAATCACTGGTCATTTTTTGACCTGCAAAATTAATTCTGAATTCTGCGCATGACTCCTAACTGTGGGGCTTAGAAAGATGAATTATTTGGTCATTGGACAAATGCTTTCCCCTTCAGCTTACCAGAGACACTGAGACAAAAAGAAGCTGTGCTTATGAGGGATTTTTAATGGGAAATTATGTGGGCAGCACCTTCACAGGACAGTTGCTCACATTCAGTGCTCATTAGACCAAAAACTGATGATGGACATGAACATCAAAGGCCAAAATATCAAAGAATTATTCTAAACTGCAGTTGCATGTTCTCATTTTCATAAGGGTGAAGTAAAATTTTAGTATTCCAAGTGTCAAACATGCAAAATTGTCTAAATTTTCTCAGCAAATAAATGGCTTTTAATTTGTTCATTTTTCATTATGACTAAACCTCATCTCTTTAAAAATGAACGAGGCGAGTCTCCCTCTTGCTCTAAGCTCTTGGCATAATTAAACATGCTGTAAAGTATTCCTCCAGGTCTGCCATTCACAGCACAAATTTGAAAAATACAGCAAAATATACCATGTGCTTGCTTGAGTATTAAGATAGTAACATAAATAACTCCAAATAACAGTCATTATCCATATAACTTGCTTAGACAATCCATACAACACCCCTTCCCACTCCCTTGTAAACATGATATGAAGCCACTGAATTTTTTATAGGAAATATCTGCATTGTGATTAGATATTTATAATCTGACATGGCTTTACGAACAGCAAAAGCTGATGAATTATTAGTGCTCTGTGCATGTAGGAAGATGAGGAGAAAATGTCACAGCAGCATTACTGCAGGAACAAACACTGTACAGAGCACAGTGCCAAGGCAGGGCCAGGATCCTGCCACAGTGGTTACCACTCCCATATGGAAATAGCAGAGCCAAGCCTATTTTGTCAGAATGCAGATCTACAAAAGGAGACATTATTACTAATAAATCTCAATAGGTTTCCAGAATGAGTGTTAAAGGGTGTCTGAAGCACACTCCCCACAAAAAAACCCAAACCAAACAAA
>QWTY01017340.1:12659-34043 GCA_008033365.1 Pseudorectes ferrugineus | reverse complement strand
CTTTCCCTTCCAAGACTAGATGCTCTCTTTCGTTCCACGGATTTTATTCAACTGTAAATATTCAGGATGAAAGCCTGCAAGAGGAGTCTAAAGAAAAGTCTCAAAGCAAGAAAATTCTAACTTCAATGTTGGCAAGACTGAATAGAAAGAACAGAAAATGTGTGACAACTTCAGCAGCTGAGACAGGTGACAGTGTTCCTCCCTCTTTGAAGGGTGTTTGCTTACTCCCACAAAAATGGAAATTCCAGCAAGGTGATAAAAGCCTGTGAATAACACTGTATTTTAAAAGCAAAGAAGCATGCAGAACCAAAAAAGCCTCATATTCTTGCTCTTTTTTTTCCTCCTGCAATTTATAGAGAGAGATGATAAAAATAGAGATAATACAAAAACTGCATTCAGAAAGAATATTCCTAAAATCCTGAAAGTCAGCAACATTTCCATATTCTGAAGATACATATTGTAATGATTCCATTATATGAGGACTTTTTTTAATAGAAATATATGCATTTTGGCCATGCTAAAATTGCTTTTAAATGCTGACAATAATTCTCCCTGTAACAATCCTTAGTGTGTTCTAGGAAGGCTGTAAATGCTTTCCTTCCCTCAAAGTGAGAACTGGTAATTGCCACGCTACCCTTGATCACCTGACAGCAAATTAATCATAAATTAAACTTTCCACCATCTTTCAGAGAAAAAATTTCTGCACAATTTTTCTGACCCCCTAACTCTAACTAACCATCAGAAGTTGCATGGGTCAGAATTTTGGCCAAATATTAAAATTTTAAATAAAATGATGTCATTTAAATTCTTACTTATGTAAACACATACAGAATATACGTTTGAGTAAAATTTTGAATATGAAATATTTTAGTATAGCAAACTTTACTCATTATTTAGTGAACAAGAGTCAAGGGAAGGCTTGTATGTAAATGGAAGTCACAAAACATGTACCAGATATTATATAATAATACATGCTAAAATAATATCGTAATTATCTATTGTTAAAGATGGTATTTTTTTATTATATAATATTATAATACTATCTCTAACAGAAAATACTAATAAAAGTATCCTATTATTGTAGTTGAGAATGGAGTTTCCATTTCTGCTTTGGATACAGTATAAAAGAGAAATTAAATTTCTCATTGTAAAAACTTAGTTATGACTTGGTTGAGAAAAAAATAGTAGAACTTCCCAAAAAAAAAGTAAAATATTATTTTAAAATATGTAATTGTGTCAAGAGATTTACCAGCAATTCTACACTTTTTAGGCCTTGTGAGAAATGCCATAAAATTTCAGCAAATGCATTCTGAAATGTATAGGAAATAAAAATACTAATTCCTACAGAAAGCCGGGTTTTCCTCTGACGGTGCGTTAACTATGGAACAGCAGCACACATGCATCATTTGCTTCCTTTGAGGAATATACATTTTAATTTATATTTTTAGACAACACAGGGGCTCCTAAAGAATCATTCCAGTGGAACATTTTCAAACATAGAAAGCTTTCACAGATTAACTTTGCACAACTGAAGTACTGAAGCTCATCTGCAATCCGCTAAAATAAGTTTTGCATCTTAATTTATGCAGCATCAGATGTCATGTAACAAAGCAAGCTAAAAATAAACGGAATGAAAGCAGCGAGGACTGTTTTAACTAAAGAGCTTATTTTGATGTGGTGTGGAGCATAAGAACTTGGCAGTGAAACACCCTAGTATTTTCATTCTGCTGTTTTGCAGTGACTGTGACCTCCTGGAAGAAGGCAGGTGTTCCTGGGAAGCAAAGGGAAGGCAGCAGGGAAGGCAAGGTGTGTTAGTACCGCGGCGGGGCAGGTGGGGTCTACCCTGCCACAGACAGAGCACGTGCAACACATCCCTGCCTCCTCCACACCCTATGGACGGACTCACAGCCAGAGCCAGGCACACGAGGTGTGTGTGGACAGAGCCCAGGGAGAGGAGAGACACACCAAGATGACACGAACAGCTGACGCAAAGACACGGACAGCAAAATCAAAGCTCTGGAATCTTCCCCACCATGAGGCGCACGCCACTGACCGCTACCGTGAGCCCTGGAGCAGGGAGGAGGTGGAAGGTGAAAGCGACAGGAAGCTGTGGAGTCTGTGCAAGCTGGGATACGTGTTCCTCAGGATACCTGTATGGGTTTTCAGGGATATCTTTGTGCTGACATTTTGAGCCCATGTAGTAGCTGACATAGGGCAGGGAGCCAAGACAATGAGAAGAATCTAAAATCGGCCCCTCCCACCTACGCTGGGCAAATCCTGTTCTCTCAGATTCATTCACAACTGCGCTCAACCTTTTCAAGTGAGCAAGGAAGGGAAAACACCTTGACCTCTTAAAATCCGAAACATGCCTCACAATCGTCTGTGTCAACCTGTCTAGAACAATATCTAAATACTGAACAGGAAATAGGTGAATTCAATACTGCCATTCCACAAGCCAAATGAACTATTTCTGTATGACATGCTTAGGAGCGTGTGGAATATCCTGACTGAAGTGTATTATTAGCATTTCATGCCTCTTTTTCCATGAGATTTTAGGTGTTTATTGTGGAAAATGTGAGCAGGGGTGATATGCTGCACACCTGTTTGAGGCAGCTTTTTCCATCAGCAGTAGTTTTAAAAAAAAAAAGTGAGATATTATTTCATAATCAGAAACCAAAATCACAATCGCATACAGAGTTCACAAGAATCACGACTGTCTTCAGAGCTTATGAAGCAACAAATGGTTGATATAATTAATATCCAAGTAACTGCAGAGGTTGACTCAACCCCCAAGGGCAGGTGACTGCAATAACTTCTACCTTCCTATCTTGTTTAACAAAAACTCTCATGTCCAGTTCTAAATTTTGTGTTCTAAAACACCCTTGATCATTTGCACATGCAATTTTGCAGACCGGCTGCCTAAAAACCAGCAGCTCCCAAGAACGAGCCCTGTGCAGCTCAGTCTGAATAAATGACAATGTTTTCCCAGGTGATTCCAAAATCCCATCTGAAATAATTAACCTTGCCCATGCAACATGATGGGGGTTTTTTTGTCCTGAATGACTGTGAAATCACCCATAAATCACCCATAGAGTGATGATGTGACATTTCAATAGGACAACTGGGAGGAAGAAGCCAGTGAGAGTCACCTAATTAATACCCCATGCTTTGGCTGGGGAAGGGACACGTGGCTGCTGGCACTGAGGAGGTTACTTGTCCCTGTATCAGCTCTCCAGTAAAAATGGACTGAGCCCACTAGAGCTCACTAGAGTTTCCACAGGGCATACTGTGACTGGCACAGACATTTAGGAGTCAGGGGACTGAAAGGCTTAGCTGAATCTAGACCTTACATTTCCTCTTGCTGTGCATCACACGTGCTGTGCATCATCTTGGGTCATGTAAAGTTGGACCAACTAACAGGCTTATTCCCTAAAAACCGTCAGTTTCATCAGCTTTTTCTTGTATGATATAGGCAGGTTATACAGGAGACTAAAGGAAATAGTATTTCTGCCTCCTACTATCACTGACACCAGCTGTTCTTTAGTCTGATAACATAGAAAACAGTCTACATAAAACAAACACACAAAAAATCCCCAAAAGCAAGCAAGGAAAAAATCCCAGTCCATTCCCCAGAAGGGACAATATCATAATCAGGGAATAGAAAGACTCACCCTGGTTTTGGCATCGATCTGCCCTCCGCGATCCAACAAGAGCTTCACCATGTTTGTGTTTCCCCTTTTGGAAGCCACATGCAGTGGGGTGATTCCATTCTACACCATGAAAAGAACAAACAATGAGCTGGATGGATCTGATGGTGTGCAATGGGGGTGAATTTGGGTTCGGATCACAAAAAATGAGACCATCACATCATAGAGAATAAACGAGAATGTACTAGAGCATCAGAGCTAGGCACACACCACATAAGCTAGAGTTAGTAATTCCTTCCTAGTAAGAATCCTTCTCCATTGTTTTGGGGTCCTTGAATAAAGGAAGCAGCGCATCTGCCCAAGCAGCAAACATCGCAGCCCCAGGGCCAGACAAATACACAAACATGTATCAGAGTCCCAGTGAGCCAAGAGTCACAAAACACTGATGCATTTCAATCACTGCAACGTACACAGAGGACACAAATGCGTCACTCCTACACAAAGGAACCTTCCTGTGAAGTGCCAAGAGCATAAAGGAGTAGTAGGCTGTGTAGGCTGTGTAGGCTGAAAGTCCTTGAAAACACTTTGGGTGAGGCAAGAGGTAATATTAGCAGCTACTCCAGATTGGAAACAGGAGGGAGTCAGTCTGGAAGGCAGAACTCTGAAGTAATTCAAAGTGTGTCTGGCAAAATTAAACAGCAAACTTGTGACTTGGGAGCTGGGTTGAGATTACCAGAGGTTTTCACTTCAAACTACGTAATGTGCAGCATCAGAGAGACTGTACCATGCAACTCTCAGCTGTTTACCATAAAAGAGTAGTCATGATTAATTAGTTCTTTTATTGTTGCATTTATATAATAACAATATACTCTACTTTCTGGTTTTGAAATATATTTATATGTGAAAACATCAAATTAAAGTGGCATAGCAAATATTGAATACTGAAAAAAACCATCAATCCTACATCTATTTCCAGAGTACATCTAACAAAGAGAAAAGCCAAAGGGAGTTAACACATTATAAGAGCATCAGCTTTCTAGAACTGGCCAAAGGATCCTCCTTCCTCCAGCTGGGAATACTGGCTGTTACACAACTGCCAAGACCTCCGGTGCATTGCACGGAGACAACCTTTCAGAATTACTGCAAAAAAGACATCTTTGATCCCAACAGAACTTCAGCATTATTTTGGTCCTTACTTCACTCAGCTCTTGACTAGGAGTTACCCAAACAAACCCTCCCGTTTCTGTAGGGCACTACAAGCAAGAAGATGAAGGGGTGAGTCCATACCCTGGCTGTGAAGTCGACTGCAGCTCCGCGGTTCAGCAGCAGCGTGGCCACGTTGACATTGCCATAGTGCGCGGCGATGTGCAAAGGGGTAAAGCCACTCTACAAACAGAAACAGCCCTTGTTACAGAAATCTCCTTATACAAGATCATTTAACTAGAAATTGATTTTAAAAGTGCTGGCCAACAAATGCATTGTGTCAATTTTATCCAGTCCGTGTCCACCTATATTAGAGCACAGCCTTTCAGGCAGAGAGGCCAGTTTTCAGGTGGGAGATTATCAAAAGTGCTTCATTCTTTCATTCCACAACTCAGTCTCCTGCATTGGTGACCAACAAGAGTAGTTTTCATAACAGAAAATATTAATATATTAGCCATTCTTAAAGAAAATAAAGCAAGTTCCTTATTACCATTTGGAAGCAACATGGGTCTTTTGGGCTGCATCTGTTTACTGGGGTTGGATAAATGACCACAAAAGTTGCTGGACTCTCATTTTACTGCTTTTAGAAATAGAAATATGGACAACATATTTCCTTCTGGGGTTTTTTTTTGGTTTGTTTTTGATTTTTGAAAGGACTAATTATTCAAAATGTAATTAAAGAGTTTGGTTTACATGAGAATCTACTTAGTAGCACAGTAAAAGAATCATAATTATTTATATTTATATACAAAGGATCTGAAGAAACTTTGCCATCTATAAATCAAAAAAACCACATTTATTGTGTTTTGAATACTAGAAGGTGAAACCTGCTCCACCTATTAGATATAGAATTGCTTAACAACAACATAAAAAAAGATTGAATTTTCAGAAACTAGGACAGAGAGCAAGCTTTTATTCTCATAAGTAATTCAAGTAGAAAGGGCCTTGCTTTTGAGGTTTCCCTGAAGAGCTTTACGCTGATTTGATTGGATCTTGCTGAGAGTTATAGAAAGGGAGGAATACTTCTGGCTTCTTGACTAGCCTGCTCTCAGCTAGGTTTCTTTCCTCTCAGTGTCCAAACCACCATTTTAAGCTACTCCTGGAACAAAGGAATGTGGGCACGTGCTGCCCTCCTTCAGCAGGCACTGCGGCAGCCCCTTCCCGTTCCCCACAGGGCAGAACATGCCCATGGAGCAGGTGCCCAGGGAAGCTGTTACCCTTCAGTTCATATCACTGCTGCCTCCTGGCAGCCTGCTCATGTGTGCAAAGACCAAGAGGGAAGCACCTTCCCATGGGCACGTCCATCCATAATTCATTCCCTCCTCCAACAGAGAAACTCCATTATTCAAAGGGAGGTATTGAAACAACGACCACATTCTTGGAAATCGTTCTTTCTCCTAAAAGTGGCAATGATCTTTTGGGGAGAAATCCTGGTTCTAGCCAATCAGACCCATGATTTTTAGTGGAAGTAAAATCCATATAAGAAATGTGTTATTTACTGCAGGTAAATTCTGAGTATGTGCTGTCCCTGAGGGCTTTGCAAAACTTTATGGAAAAATTGTAATAAGAACAATGGTAAAAATAAGCAGATGCCCTGAACAAGTTTTTACCTTGGGAAATTTGATTATATTTATTACTGTAAAAGACAGAAAATTAATTTTACCATTATTCTGGCTGAGCCAGACACCCTGATTTAGTTATGCCAAGTGAGTGCATTTTCATAATTAATGAAATTGAGCTAAAAAAGCATCTTTATCCTCTTAGCTCCATTACTTGCTTCAGACTTCTTTGAACTGATGTGAATTCTCAAAAATGTCCTTCAATACTGACACAAAGAAATTCTAAGACAAAGGATGAATAAAAATAGGTTTTTTGAGTCACAAATTTCTATGTATTAAAAAAAGCCATATCTTCACTTTTATTGCTAAATAATAAAGAAATATTGGCAAAGAGTAGAGAAAATAATCATAAGTAACAGAAAGAGTAATTAAAAATTGTTGATCTCGGTACCTCAGTCGTCCTATTCACCATCATCTGATGCAGCATGGTTTGGGAAAAAGAGGAACAATATTAAAGACTGGCTGTAAAATGAAGAACTATGTTGCTTTTTTTGAAATGAGTTATGCTGTTAATTATGGGAAAAGCCATTCAAGCATGCATGAACTTTAAACACAACCTATGTTCCCGTGGGCAATAAACCAGTACCCTATTTAATAGGGAAGCAATGATTCTGCTTCCCTTCCAGTGGCTTCTAGTTTGCAAATAATGAGGAAAAGCTGGTTACCAAAGAAATGGGAAGTGTAACTAAAAAGTGGAAAAATGAGCAGTTTGTAATTACTGTGTAGCTTAACACTGCAAACTTAAAGGTATTACTGGTGATACTGGTGGAGCAAGTTGTCCCTCCCTGCCAGAGCAGTTCCATTTCCCCATTAGGAGGCAGGGATTCAAGGTGCTGTCCCTGGGCCCTGAGGCCGCCCCGTTACCTTGGACTGCACATCGGCGTTGTGGTCGTTCTGCAGCAGCAGCGCTGCTGACTTGGTGTCGTCCTTCCTGGCGGCGATGTGCAGCGCCGGCAGCCGCACCTTGCCCTTGGTGTCGTTCTCCAGCAGGATGGCCACCGCCTGGTTGTGTCCCTGCTGCAGTGCCACAGCCAGAGGGGTGAAACCGTCCTGGGGGACAGGAAACAAGGGGTGCTCAGCACAGCCGACAGCCTCGGGGAGCTGCGCTGCACCCTTCGCACACACAAACTCGGGAAGCACGTTCCCAGCTGTTTTCCACCTCTGCACTCCATCTCCAGGGACGTGACATTGGAGGCACAACATTTTAACTCTTTCAAACACCTTCAAAAGGCTTTAAAACATTTCAAATGCTTTGAAAGATCTTCTACACTTCAAAGTAGCCTTTTCTAAGTCAAGTGCAAGCAAAGGATCATTCTACAGCATCTCTCTTAATTACTTCTCATCTTAAAATGGGCCACAAAGCATATTTTCAGCAATTTTTTGGTAAATTTACTGAGCATACCAGAACAGTGTCAATGTGAAAAATATAGAGAGAACACATTTCTGAATATCTCACATCTCTGCAAAAAGAAAGTGTATCAAACGTGTTTGCTGCTGTTCCCATTCCAAGTTACGTATGAACCATGAGTCAAGAAATCCAGATCATGTTTAGGAACATGATTTGAAGGAGGAAAACATCAGATTATTTATATTTTTTGGAAAAAGAAAATCAGAAAAATCTCTTTGCTTGTCATTCATGGTTTTAGCTTTGTTTCTAAATGAGCTTAAAATTGTTTTCCTCCTTCACACCTGCCTGGGATGGCCAGTGCTTTAAAATCCACAATAACACGATAGCAGCTTGCTCTCCTGGCTCAAGTACTGCAGGCTACCAGATATTTCATTCTGATTTCAAACTGAACCTCACTCTGGTCACGCATCGTCCCCAAGCACAGGTGTGCTGTAACCACATGAGAGACGGGACAGCATTGCTTTGGAATAGGAATATGGAAAGATGAGAGAAGAATAAAGGCCAAGTTAGGAAGGAATGAGAGCTAAGATATCCTGAAAGAAACATCTGAAGAATTGCCAAGGCAATTTTTCCCCTTAGTAATCGAATAACTTTCTCTCCCTTTTGCGTCGAGCTGCGGGTAGGTGTGTTGTAACAGCGATACTGCTGTGGGTTCTGCCTGTAATAGAGATTAAATTCTGTACAGTGAATTAAAAAAGGGGGAACAGCTGACAAAACAGCTGAACTGTAAAGATAATTCTGAGATTGGGGCTACATAAGGTGTTGAAATGGCTTAATGCATTTGCCTTTTGCCTCTGGGAACATGAGAACAAATCCTGGATTAAGAGACACTGTGAAACCGAGCTCATCCTTACTCTCCTTTTTTATCTACACATATGTAAGTGTGAGAGGAAATGAAATGCATCCAAAGGCAGTGCGAGTTTCAAGGCTTCAAAGACAAGTTCATCCATTCGATTTGCACCATTTCATCTTGCACCCTTCTCTAAAAGGACACAACTCTTTCTGCATTCCCTCTCCTATTGCCTCTGGACAGCATGGCTGGCCAAAGCTTGGAGAAAGCTTTTCATTTCCTCACCTCCCATGAGGAGGGCCAATCTTTGATGCTAAACAGAAGGTCCTTCTCCCTATCTTTCAGTGGCATCCCCAGTTCAGGCTACCATCCCACCTTACTGAGTGTACCGTTTCTTCATCCTATTCATCAGATGAACTCTGGGCACGTATGAAAGCAATGGTGGCTCAGGCCTTCCTTCAGGAACACACACAATCATGGAAACCATCACCTCAGCAAGACCTGAACCTAAAATTGACCTAGTTAAGCAATAAGGAGGTCAAGAGCCTTTACTTTACAAGCTACAGAATGAAAACTGATCTTTCTGATGGCAGAAGACAGATTTGGAGTCAGGTTCAGAGTAAGAACTTTTTCTTTTTTTTCTCCCCTCTGCCTTCTTTTATAAAATCAGACTATAGTGTGAGTTCTGTGGATGCCTGCATTTAAGCACAGGCCATATAAATTATAACTATCTTGGCCTCACAATTCCTGTAAACGAAATTAATTCCCAGCCAGTAGAAGTTACTGGGAGCTGGCTGCCAGCAGGTGACTGTGGGCTGCAGCAGGGCTGGGCTCCTGGAGAGCCCCAGTTCCACCTGGCTCCTTCACAAGGAGTGTGTTTCTGCCACGTTGCCTGGCAATCACATGGGATTTCATATTTCAGAAAGCTGACATGTAACGTGATCGCCACGTCTATAAGGGGATTATTTTAGGAGCTGTCATCAAATGGTACAGTATCCACTGAGAGAAGGGACAGTAAGACAGCTGTTAACACTGATAGGTTTGAAGGGAAGGAGAGGAAGCATAAATGCCCCAGCATTTCAAATTCATCCACTCGTTAAGGCAATCCAGAAGGGGAATGTTTCTGGACAGGCTAGAGAAAACAATAAACATGAACAAAAGCTCTGACCAGAGAGGAACTTTGCTATAGCTACTTCTCACGGCACATCCACATCCATAGAACAAACAGGAAGATGACACACTTTGCAGCACAAAGCCTGTTCACTCACCCCCTTGGCTTGGAATAAAGAACATTTGGCAGAAAGAGAGCAGGAGGAGGAAAAAGAATGAGCCCAGTCCTAATGACCAAAGAGTTTTCTCCATTACCCCTAAACCCTCTCATATGCAGAAGGAAGCTTGTGGGATTCAGTTCCTCTTGAGATGGAGTCTCATCTCTCCAACTTAGGTGTTTGCCCTGCTTGCACAGACGTTACTGCAGGTTTACAATCCAGATCCCAATTAATACCATCCTTCTGCCTATTTACACCCACACGGTCCAGCAGTAGAAATAAAGTGTCCGTGGAGAAAACAGCACATTTCCTGCCAAGCTCATTGATGCAATCCTTGTTAGCCATTTGGTTTCCTGTTTACACTGGTCACAGCCAATAATGAATACTCACAAGTTACACCAAGTCACAGGAGAGCTTCTGAATCAGTGTAACTTAGGGGAACAGCAGCAGGAGGCTGGAGTAGGTGATCTCCCAAATGGTTCTGTGAACCCAGCACCACAGAGAGCCTCATTGCTTCTGAACTCAATTAAAATGCCAAGACCCACGTGCTAGGTTAATGGTTGGACTCAACCTTAGAGGTCTTTTCCGACCTAGACAACTCTGTGATTCTACAACCAAGCTTGTTAACAACTACCTGTTGATACCAATTGACACAGACAAGCCCTCCGGACACAGCCCACACAGTCCTGACTTCAAGTGATCTGAACACACAGGCAAAGAAAAATATGAGAAAACCCCTTCACCTCAGTAGCTGTGCTTTGGTTGGCTCCATTCTCCAGGAGATATTTCACCACCTCAATGTGGTTCTCTTGAGCTGCCATGTACAAAGGAGTAAAGCCATTCTAGGAAGAACACAGGAGAAAATAGTGTCATGTGGAAAGGATATGTACCAATAATGAACCACAAACAAATACACAGCATTTACGTTTTGCAGCTGAATGTAAGAACAACCTTGTATTTTTCACTTAATACACTCATGTTCAGTGCCATTTAAACCCACAGAACTCTCCATGCTTTCATACTCATTTTCTTCTGACATATTTTAAGGAAGCAAGGAACACACTAATTATTAATACAGCTATTCCTTGCTGATAGTGCTCAGGGATGTAAAGCTGGCAATAAAGTTTTATGAAAGCTGACAGGAAAGCAAGAGTTTCCTCCATTTACTACATTTACTTAACCGAAGACATCATCCCCTGGAGACCATGAAGCCCATACCTTCTGACAAGCTCAGTAGAGATGGCAAAAACTTAACATCCTACACAAAATTTTGTAATATATAAAACATTGCAAACCATTCAACGTAAAGGAACCTAGCCTTCCAAAGGAACAACTGCATTTCTGACCATACAGCAGATTCAGCTATCATTTAATTAAAAACATATATTAAAATGACCTACATTTATTAAAAGAATTTGCTCTGGATAAAACAGTAATTAAAAAAAATTATTCTAAGTCAATCAACCTACATTAGAAATGCAAGTTCTTTCTTCACATTAAAGTATTTTAATGCAAACATTTGTAATTAATTTCAAAAAAAATCCTGATGAAAGAAAGGCATGGCAGTGAGCTGTCTGCCTGATCAATAATTTACTTCTAAAAGTTTTTAGGATTTCTACAAAGACCTTAGAAAATTCTTCAGTATTCTGTAGATTACCATGTAACATAAGAGGACGTAATCACCTATACTTCCGGCTTGAAATGTCACTTTTAACTAGAAAAGAAACCATAAACCAGACTTCAAACATGCAATTTATTTGATTTTTTATTATCTTGTGTGCTGTCACACTGAATGACAGGGTTGGGCATTCACACAAGCAACTGGAATTAATACAAATACCATGATAACTAAAAACCTTGTTTTAGAGAAGCCAATATTATTCTTTCTAGGAAACGTGCTGTGGAAACATTCCAGTAATTTCCAAATGAAATGAAATCTCATTTTTCAGTCACTAGATAATATAGACATGGTAGGACTGATGTCTTTACAACCCCCCTCTGTGTTTACAGATGTAGAGGACTGTTCAGGCAATAAACATAATTTATATTGTGGATGCCATATATGTTGTAGCAAGTCTTTTAATGCTGATTTGCATAATATTCTGGTATTCCCATTGATGAACTTGGGACACAGAATTTAAAAACGTCACCCAGAGAACAATTAACAGCAGTTTAATGCCAAAACTGGGGGATGTATTTCAAGTGGCTTTGCAGAGGAGTCAGTTATTACCCAATATTCTCAGAAATTACTCAAATGGTTGGCTCTTATTATAGTCACAGACAGCAACACATGACTAACATAGTCTGCAAGTCCATCACACCACAGGATCATCATTTGAAACCGTGGACAGAAGAGCTGCAAAGGTAATTTAAGTAGGGAAAAATTCAAGTTTCTGCACTGGTGCAGGACAAATAAACTATGCACACAGGGAATGACAAGTTAGAGAAGAACTCTGCAGAAAAGGCCCTGAAGGTCACAGCAGTCTTCCAGACACTGGTCACTGGTCAAGGAGCTCATTCTGCTGTAATAAAGACAACCCCTGCACTGGCATAAAAATGTATCTCCTTAAGGAAACTATCTTTCTTTGAGAAAAGCTAATATATGGTGGTGTTCTGGCTGGAAAGGGCAAAGTGAAGGAAAACAGTCTTTAAAGGGGAAGGTGAAGGTCTGTTCTGCATGATCATGATGACTAAAACAAAAAAGCACAGAGTTTACAAGGCTGCTGGAGGGAAAATTCAGGTTAGACATCAAGAAAAGCCTCTTAACAATAAGGTCAGGCTGATGGGCAGCTTCCCTCCTCCCAAATCACCGCTAAAACCAGGCAGCAAACTGGAAGCACACAGAGCCAGCCTCTCCCATTTTCCCCCCTGGAGCAGGAGCTGGGGAGTCAGGGGCCTCAGGCTGCTCCTCAGACAGCTCTTAATGGGGAGGGGGCGATTAGAGATCCCACCATAACATCAAACGAAGGAACGCTGTTCACCGAGTAATTGGGAAGGTGCAGGGGATTACCAAGCAGAGGCATGAGCTGGCAGAGGGAATTAGGAACAGATTGGGTTCTTTTCCACTGCAGTTGTAGGGAACAGCACAGAGGAAGCTGCAGGTAACCGAGCTGGCTCACTGCTCCAGCTCTCTTTCCCACTCCGGAAAGAACCAACGTGGCAAACTACGAGGGATAACGAACAGTAATTTTCCACTCACCTCATCAGCGTTTTAATGGTAAAGTCTAATCTTTCAAACATAATACATGCCGTTTGTAAAATCCTTCTAGCTCGGAATAGTACAAGGATCACACCCGCTAAATTGGGTGAATATGACAATTTTCAAGCCACAGTAAATCAATTTGCTTAAAAGCTTTGAAGAATCTAATTTTTTTAATCAACTCAAGTCCCTGGTTCTGGAACAGAACTAGGACAATAAATCCTGGATTAGGAGACTATAAACAACACACACATGACTTCATGACCTTTTAATACCAAGAAATACTAAATATTTTTCTACACAGAGATCCAGAAGAATGCCCATTCTATCATACCTGTGCTATAATCACACTTGAAACTACAGCAATTAGGGGAAAGAAAATTCTTGCACATAAAGTCATAGTCTCTTTGTTTTCCTTCAGGCTTTGTTTATAGTCTAAAACTACTGTATATATTTTGTTGAAATCTGGCTCATTTTGGGAATTACAATATGCTAAGATCTATATGCAAAACTGCCTTTACCAGACATGCTGGAAAAGATTCCCCTGAATTTCTCCCCCTGGCAAGGTCAAGCCTGACTTTGTCTGCTGGCAGGGAGAAGTCTGCTTTCTCAGTCTGCTTTCAGTGAAGCTCTGGTTTCAGAGCTTCTAATTGCAGTGTCCCCAACTGCAACAGTCCTGGCCCTCGGCCAGGAAACTCCTATTTTAGGATTCCCAATATGCCTGCTCTCCTCGGCAGAGCTGTGCGCAGTGGGATAACGTGCTAGCCCTGCTGGAGCTCTTCCTTCTCCCCTGGCCACCGGACCCCAGGTGTTCCATCCTCCTCCCACCCCACACGATTTCTGTGATGAGTCTGTCTGTCTGTCTGTCTCCTCCACAGCGTTTCTCTCTCTCAGCCAGTCCTGTAGCCGAATGGAAATGCCTACACAAAAGCAGATCCTTCCCTTCATTTCCTTTCCTTTTGTCAATCTAAAATCCCCTTTCCAGTTTCTCATCTTTTAGTTGCCGAGAGCTATACACCAATGCTTCAGCTCTCTGTTCTGCTTCTAGAGATATTTCAAAGCTCAAAATCCCATAGCTCCCCAAACTAAAGAAAACATTTTCCCTTGACTTTTGTTTCACTGTCCCAAAGTGTCTCCTGCTGTATCCATGACATACTGGAAAATTCTTCTCCATGGCCATACTGCAAGGGAGACTGACCTCTCCCCTTAACATGTGGAATGGGACTCAGTAAGTTTATTGGGCCAGTGGTGGGCACTTTTTTATTTCAATAAATTTCCCTTCAGTTTATGATCCCATACGATCCAGAACTAAAGGAAGAATACCAACTGTGACCTGGAAAAGGAGAAATGCACTACATTTTTCTTTCCTGTAAAGCCCAACTGTGCAATCATGTTATGTCTGTATGTTTAGATTTGGTGCATCATCTGAAAAATCGAAATTAATTGTGTAATGATATATAACACTCATTTCCAAACAATGGTTTCATCAGAGTATTCGTGGTGAGGACAGAATACTCGAATTTCATTACCCCCACAAATGTGTACTGCAAGATGTTTACTGCTATAATATAAAGTCAGAATGAGAAATCATCACTAAACAGAGTATATTTCATACTCCATTCTTTCTGCTACATTCACTGATTTACTGGCTAATTGGAGAAAATGAGTAGCTCTCAAATGATTCTTCAAGCTATTAATGCAAATTGGCAAGTCTATATATGACTCAGAATTTGTATCATTAAATTGTGCCCGAGCCCTAATGAAGAACACGGGCTGAAGAAGCAGAGGGATTATTAGAGTATTGAGAAAATCATGCAGTTCTATAGCTTGGTGGAGGTTTATTTCATGGCAGGCTTTCAAGGAACTAAGGTTCCTCTTTGCATGCAGTACTGAACTGTTAGCTGTGGACTTTCGTTCCATACATCTCTAGATCTATAGTATCCATATACCTTATCTCCATATATATATATATATGAATATATATCCTTTTTTTTCATACTGATAAGTAAAAGAGAGAAAACAGAGATATACAATCTCTACATTTTGCCTATTTGAAAAGGATTCATGAGAGTTAGCAACGTATCCTTTGACTAAATAGTTAACATAAACCCAGACGAACATAACTATTTTATTTTATAGGCCTCCAGGAACTGCTTAAGGCTGTACTGGATGACAGAGATGACCGGGAAAGGCAAGAAAACTGGTACCTCATGCAATGGTTTACATACAAATGCTCATATCTACTTAGTTTTACTCAATAAAAACAGATATTGACATGAAGGATGAGACAAGCTTAGATTATTCATCAAACAGCTCACACACATTAGAAAATCTGTGTGAGTCATGGTCATGTGCTAAAATACTGTTTTATGCAGTAAGATCATGATCATTTGGGGGCCTTCAAGTTCAAGACCTGTTTCAGGGTTTTTTCTGTTCTTCAGAATATTGCTCAACTTCAACAAGAACAGTAAGTTCCTGATCTAAATCTTTATTCAGCAACAGACAATTAATCTTCCTGTTTTCCCCATTTTCCACCGGTACCAGTCTAAATCAGTGACACCTACACTCACCTTAACAGTTCTACCTGCAGGTGCCATCTCCCTCATCCCAGTTGCCAGGGATCTCTACAGAAGAGGAAATAACTCCAGCGAAGGTTACTCTCTCTCAAACAGGACAATGTTATGCAGGGAAGGAAAAGAACAGAGGCGGTGGGCACAAACTGAGCATAAGGAAAAACTTTTTTACTGGGAGGGGGACCAAGCACTGGCACAGGTCACCCAGAGAGGCTGTGGAGTCTCCATCCCTGGAAATACTCAAAAACCAAGACATGTTCCTGGGCAGCAGGCTGTGGGTGACCTTGCTTGAGCAGAGGGGGGACAAGATGAACCCCAGAGGTGTCTTCCATCCTCAGCTCTTCTGCGACTCAGTGAAAAATCCTCTAACAATCCAAGCAATAAACTAATTGTAATCAATGAAATATGGGAGTGACAAATAAATGCAATCTGCGAGCTAAATTCAAAGTACACATCTTGATAGAACCATCAATATCACAATTCTGGGAACTTTGCTCTGTGCATTACGCTCAGAGCATTATTTTCAGCCGGTCTATAAATAAACTCTTCATAAGAGGATTGTATCCAAGCAGGAGAGATTCTCTGTATAAAAGGGTGAATTAAGGATAGATCAAGGTACCTATGTTAATTTTTAAAAGTCTCTTTTTTGTTGCTCTCAGCTTACATCAAAATCCAGGATTTTAACATAGCAGTGACTTTAACAATTATTCACCTTCGTATTTCTTTTTCATTAAAATATATTTTCCATGAAACAGATAACCCATACTCTTTTTCATTTAAAAAAATCTCATAAATAATTGAACTATAACATCTACATTTACATTCCATCTAACAGCAACTGTGAAATTTGCGAAGATAAGGGTATAAGATAAAGGGAAATTCATATAATTTAATTTTAAGGTGCCTAAGGAATCTCACTTTGCCATACAGTCAACAGAAAGTGGGCTACTCTGAAGAAAAACTGGGAATATTCAAATCAAGAGCTCCTATATCCACACTATGAGAGATTCAGTAAAAACACCTTTCAGATACATCCACAACCAAATGAAATACTGTGGATTTCTGATTAAAGCACCACATGTTTTCTGAACAAAATCTTTCTTCCATACTTCCAAGTGAGCAGTACGTTATATATTCACTTGCCTGGGCTATCATTTCCTTTTATAACAAAGCTGGAAAGTGCTAGTAAGGATGGCACAGAGATTAGATATAAGTATCTGTGCACATAGAAATGCTGGATGTAAAGTGGCACACCCTAAGGGGAAAGCAAGCTACTGTACTCTGACCTGCTGTAAAATTCCCCAGCAAGTATCAGCCAATCATTTAGGTGACAATTCTTGCATCCATCACACATGGCAGAGGCTGAGGCCCACAGAGTCCCATAGATTCAAGATGAGAAAAGTACCCAGGAACACGGTAAGAATTACTGGATTTAGGGAGGCTGGTCCCTAAACTGGTCCAAACAGTTAAACAAACAAACCAAAAAACAAACAAACAAAAAAGAGTATTTACTTGTTTGAGACAACAGGTTATAAACTAACTTGTAATAAATATTTTTTTTTAAATGTAGTGACACACAGAAGCCTACACTGAAAATAGCACCACCCCTTCAGCTGTCCCACTAATTCCCTAGTAACATAAATAGTGTTTGCCACTCTATACATACACCATGGCAATAATGACAAAGCCTATGGATAAATGATGCTGTCTGGGCTGTGATAAACTTGGCAAGTTCATTCATGAGATATCACCCAAGAGCAGCACTATGTATATGACACCTGCTGCCTCCCCACTGCAAGGCCCCTCTCTTGGGAAGTGTGACTTGAAGTCACTTCCGAGCTCAGATGCTGAATTTAAAAGAGCACAAATATTCTATTTCAGCAGCTTCAAATATCACAATTTTTTCCTCAAGAACAGCAAAGTTAATAACAGGGCCTGAAACACAGCCAGGCAGAAATCAAGATGTTCCATGCTCTGGAAATGGCATTTTTACAGCAAGGGAGCCTGTAATAGAAATGGAGCTGATGGAGACTAATGGGAAGAGAACAGATTGGTCATGCACAAAAGACACCACCTTGATACTGGGCATAGGTGAGGGTCCAAAGGCTTAGTCAGGGAAGAGTTTCAGGTTTGAATCTGGGCACTCATCCAAAACTGCATTTGGGGTTTGCCTTCCAAAACATGGTAAGAGAAAAGCAGTCCTGAAAGCATCCATTTATTTTGTGTGGCTGAGGGCTGGAAGGAAGACAATATTGTGTTAAAACCAAAAAAAAAAGATGTTTCTATTTATTTGGTTGTGGCTCAGTCATCCCTTCACTCATAAATATACATTTGCACTGCCAGGATCTCACAGTCACCACTGCGTCATCCCAGGAGGGGAGAAATATGGTGTGTTGGTCTGGTAAGCCCTTACCCTTCCGACTGGCATGTTGAGTTCCTGCAGCCTCCTAAAGCCTATACATTTTAAGAATAAGTATTATTGACCGAAAAAACCACTTCTTTTTTCAATCAGAATCTTTCCATCTGGCCCACTCGTCCTTTTATAGCACTTTTACAGTAAAATGGACTTAGACATATACTGTAAATATGTTCAGTTTGTTTTCAGTCTTTGTTGGTGGAAATATTCGAGTTTTCATTCTTCTTAATGTATTACTTTTGTTTACGTCTCTCAAAATCCATATAATCCTCCAGAAGGCATTCCTTTTTTTCCCTTCCAGTGAACAAATAATGGGCCTGACCCTTTATTACATTAGCAATGACAAACTGTAGCTAAATGACTCCTCTTGATACACAGCAGCTAAAAATCTGCTGCTCTAAATATATTGACATAAAAGCAGAAAGCCCAGTTGGTGGAATTAAAACCTTTTGTCATAATGGAGTAGCAAATACTCTGCAAAATGTGCTCCATTCCGAAGGTTAGATTATCCTTACAACCCATGGGGGGAGCAATCCCTGGTAAAGCAAATCCTAGGGCATCCTGAGAGAGACAAGCTGATCACTTCTCTGAGAATCACCTAAATCCTCCCTTTGCTTTTGTGGTAACACAGAATGTGGACGTTCAAGGAGCTCTTATCGCTCCTTTTGGGAGCACGCATTGGGGCTGGAAATGTGCTGCTCTAAGGATTGCTTCCATCTGATGAGAAGTCTGGATAAGAATGCTTGAGCAGTCTCAATAGCATCTCCTGTGTGGTGACCATAACAGGGGTAAATTGAAGCAAAAATATTTCTTGCCCTAATGTGTTCCCAATGCGCTTAGAGCAGGATGTCGAGGAAAGGAAACCGGAGGGCTTTTAAATAACACAATCAGCTTGGAGGAGGACTGATTTATCTAATCCTTGTTCTCTGTATCTGGGTCGCTTTAAATAATCTGATGATTAAAAGGTAGCTCCTCCTTTCGTGAGGGCCCCTAAACAAAGCAGTAATCAAAACATAACCTGCGCTAATGGGGAACACATTCCATCGTAAACTCAGTGACAGGAATTTTAAAATTGAAGGGAATCACTTCTTTCTTAGGTGACTCCAGGGTATGACAGTTCCCTTACAGTTCCCAAACAGGAGCAGATTGTATTTACTCATTTTGCCTTCTACCTTTCAGCTTTATACCTCAATCACTTGGAATTTGTCCAAGTGCCTCATCCTAGGAGGTGCAACTGTGCACAGGAGGCTTTTCTTGACCTTGTCTGGAATGGAGGAATGTCAGGATGGACCCATTCCCTAAGGAAGGCATGGTCAGGACAGCATCATTGCTGCAGGGACAGTCTACAGGTACACTCAGTTATTAGGATTACTGCAGTCAGGCTATCAGCACATTTGGAAGGCTGATTTCCAGTTATCGGACATCTCTGATGCCTCTACACGAGTCAGACGGTCCAGGATGACTTAAAGAGAAAGTAACAGGGACAAAGAGTAATTTATCAGAGGAAAGGGTTGGACTGACTAAATCTGGTGATATTTCTTCCACCTGGAAAAAAAATCAAGAACTCACATACGAATTCCTAATATGTCAAAAATGTAGATCTCACTGGGAGGAAGAGCACAAAAAATAGTTACTTTTCTAATGCACAAGCAACAACTAAGAACAGGTTTGGGGTAAAGAGATGATGCAGCTATGGAAGAAGGGTAACACCGGGCTCAGTGAAGTGTGTGATGGGGGCCTGGGTGTGGGTGGATGTGACAGAAGTGAGTGGCTAATTCCGCTTCCATGGGTCTGCCTGATGGAACATTCCAACGCTCCCGGAAGACACTGCCTGAATTTCCCACTGAAATTCAGAAGTACCTAGAGGATCACCCACCCAAGTGAATACATACTACAGAAGATGGCATGAATCCATGGGATGGACCTTGTTCTGTTCTCCAAGGAAACACAAAACTCAAAGGAACAGCCTGGAACACCCCGGTGGATCCATTACCCACTGTGCATTCTCGTTCATACCATCCATTCATTATCAACAAGTGCAGCCTGGTCAGATCTACACGGGACCAAAATCATGGTCAAATCAAGGAGAGAAATTGCAGAAATCAAGTTTTCACCTCATGATACCTTTCTAGATTTGCTCACTGAACTATAAGTGGAGTCAACCAAGCAAAGGGCTTATAGATACTCATTATATAAATATATTTACTATTTAATATTTGTAGGAAAAGGCGCTTCTAACTGAGCCAAAAAATTCCACACTTGTCCAGTTCTAGGTGGAAATATGCCAAGAAACAGCAGTAACTTGTAAATCTTTGGCCATTCTGGGTGTGCCCTCGTCCCAACCTTTGCCTGAAACACACTCC
The DNA here is from genome assembly GCA_008033365.1 of Pseudorectes ferrugineus. NCBI lineage: Eukaryota > Metazoa > Chordata > Aves > Passeriformes > Pseudorectes > Pseudorectes ferrugineus. The sequence goes on along the minus strand of QWTY01017340.1, from coordinate 13,557 downwards.
AGGATGATGTGAGCTCTCAAATGGCACGCATGCAACTGGAAGCGGAGTCATTAAATTAGTAATCACTGTGCAATTAGGCTTTGTATCAAAATAGAAATTACTTTTACTAAAAATAGCACTGATGCCATGTTAGCTCAAAAGGAACAGAGTTTTTAGAAGAGGAAGATGAACAAAATAACAGCTCTGAAGGCTAACATGAAACTGAAGGGCAAAGGACACTAATCTAATAGAAACCCAAAATCTATAAAATCAGAACCCAGAATGCTTAACAGCCTCAGATGGCACAGATGGGGTTTGTAATCCCAGTGGTTACAGTGGGTTTAATAGCATTTTCTGAGATAATTCTGTTATTTTGCTGTTGCAAGGAACTGGAAAATGAGCCTGGTGTTTCAGATGTCATTGCTTGTAAGTTTTGATGAAGGCCAGTGTTTTTATGCAATTTAATGGAGAAAACAAAAGGAAAAACAATAAACTGAACAAGCCGGAGTTGCAACTACTCCTTTATCTACCAGTTCACCATCAGAGAAGAAATTTTGTCACTATGAGAAACTGTCATCACTGAAAATGAGAATGGCCTTGACAGGTACTGAATTCTTTAAAGAGGAAGTGATGGACCAACCGGAGTAACTCTCCTGGCATTAAATCACTACCAGAAAATGGCATTTCACAGGGGCCTAAAAAAAATAAAAGTGTGAAATAACAGAGATACCAAGGAGAAGATGTAATATGCCCTCAATAGCAACAACTGCTCCTAAAAGATTTAAGGGTGACAATATGGCACCTATTTTTAAAAGTGGAATTGAGGGAAAATATAAGAACGAGAAGTTGAGCATTTCAGTTGTAATTTCTCACTTTTGTATTCCATTTTACCTTTAATTTGTATTTTTGTTCATGTCTC
>QWTY01017340.1:0-12563 GCA_008033365.1 Pseudorectes ferrugineus | reverse complement strand
TGACATGTTTCTAGATAAAAAAACCTTACTATTTAAGAACTCAAGCAGATTCTGTTCAGTCATTCTTTTTCCCTTTTTCTAACTTCTTATTTTTCTTTTTTGACCAGCTGTAGTTAGGTATGCTTGAACCTTTCTTCATCTGTTATCATAAATCATGTCTATTCTTTATTAATTTTGGAGTTTCTGGTTTTTTCTCTCTAACATTCATTTTCTATGATATGTGATTCTTGACATATCAATGCAACCTTCAGCAGAAAGGCAGCTTCATTCCACTCATGGAGCATAAAAAAGTTACTTTATAACTAAAGGACACCTTCCACTGGAATGCCTCCTCTGGCAGTGGCACCAAGAGCCTCTGAACATCTCCTGCTTGAAGCAGCTATTATTCATCTCATCCATCTCTTCTGGAAAAGCACAGCAAGCCAGAAAGACACAACCCAAAGGCCCCAAAGCTGGATGACACCACATTAAGGACTCAAGCTCCCGGTCAAGGCAACAGGACTGGTTTAATTAAGACAACATGGCACAAATGCAGGACATCTGTATCCCAGCAGTTCCAATCCATCCTGCCTGGAGGCAACCAGTGAGCAGTAATGGGGAAAATGTCCTCCATCAGATTAACTCAGTTAAGTCAAGTAGTAAATGCCTGTTAACAGCTCTGTGTACATTACACAAAGCATCCAGTAAGAACAATAACTGTGTTTAAAACTAGAATACTATATAAAGTAATACCTGTGAAAAAATTTTCCAATTCTAATTGTTGGTTTGGTTTTTTTTAATTTAGAAAACCTCATTTATTTTTCCAGCCTTAGGAAAAACCTTTACAAAGACTTTTTGAGGAATAATGCTTCATGAAAGTATTATTTTTTACAACTATTTCTCTTACCACGCTCAAAACATTAAGGACTTTTTTATCTTCTAATACACATGAAAAGGCTGATAAATGTATGAAGAAATCATCCAGCTTGTTCATTATGAAAGGAGTTTGCTAAATTTTTGAACAAAGGAATTACATTTCTTATCTTTAATGGGAATAGAGCATGGGGAGCAACTGACCATCCGCTGTCCTGAGAGAGCTCTTCAGTCATTTTGGGGCAAAAAGCATAGTAAAGAACACATTTTTTAAATCTTGGCATCAGGCAACTTAAAGTTTTTTCAATTTCTTTCTCTTGTCTTAAAACGTGCTAAAGGTACAGACAAACATTCATTTTGTAAAGCCATTTGTTCATCTCCTGCTCTCTATTTACTTTACCTTGTCCATGGTGAATTTCTAACATCAAACAACAGGAAACCCTCCAGGTCCCAGTTTCCCAGGTCTGGGCAAGCAAGGTGTGGAGCTAGTGCTAGGAAAACTTAAATTTTTTTGAGGATGTCACCAAGCAGGTACTTCAGAAAGATGTGGTTTCTTTATCATCTATACCATCTGTTCAGCCCCTTATAGCTACAGACAGCTGCTGTAAATTAAGGCAGCATTTACAAACATTAATCAAATTATTTATTTGATAAATGGTTCTTAATCCTAATCAAAGGAAATCATAGGTAGGGGACATCACCCTGTCCTCTGGTGTGTTTTGGAAGACCAGACAAGTTTCATGGCAGTGGAAATAACAGGGCAGTTTTTACACTTGGTTTCCCTCCCAGGACAAGGTGATTTTCCCCGGTTCAAATGTACATTGCAAACTTTTGATTGAAATTCTTTCTGATCACATAAGGAAGGTGTTTGGAAGCCTGGAGTAAGTTACCTGCAAACTTTTAGCCAAAAAATAATCATAAAAAGCAATTGTACAAATTAAGCCTCTGAGAAATTATCTTCATTACTGCTCACCAAATACCACTCAAATATAATATTTATACACTTCGAAATCTTTTAGGAATTCCTAGCGTGCTTCAATAAATTGTTTCAGAAATTTTTCAATCACCAACAATACAAGTTCCTGTATCACACAATGAGCATATAATGACTTCAATTCAGTATTGACTTTTATTCTACTTACCAAAGAATGCCTCAATTTGCTTGATTTGTCAGGCTTGGATGTTGAGAAGCAGCGTGTAATATCTCAGATCTATCTTATAAAAGCTCACCAAGTAACTTTTAGAAGTGAGAAGGGAAAAGAGCATCATACCTGAGATTGTGCATTAATATTGGCTCCTTCCTTCACCAGAACTTTGACAACTTCAGCTTGTCCTGCTAAGGATGCGATGTGCAGGGCTGTGTTCCCTTTCTGTTAGAGAAAGGGGGAAAATGCAAGTTTTTATTAACCTTTTTCAGGCATCATTTCAATCAGCAGTTTTCTATAGCATTCATGTGCATGTGCCTGTCTGTGGAAAGGCTGAAGGAAAAACAACTAATCCCACAGGTGCTTTTTCCATTGTGCCCATGGATGAAAAGACTCTGGATATGATAAAGTCAATTATGGATTTTCACAGATTTGAAAAAATCTACTACTTGGAGCTATACTAATTCTCCTTCAAATATAGAGGACCTGTCACTGGAAATAAGGAAAATCTCGCACTGCTAAAAACTTCTAATGCTTCCCCTGTATTACAGTACAAATTATATTTTCCTCTTCCTTTACTTCCAGTGAGCTTCAGCAAAGAAGACTCCCTGGCCGTAATAGAAATAACAGTTTAAATATCAGTGCTGTATTTATGTTATTCTCTTATTTTGTACCTTTTGGGTTTTTTTTCTGTATTTCTCACATGTATTGAATAAACTTACAGACATGCATGAATTACCTTAGTGGCAGAATCCACAGCCGAGCCTCTTTCCAACAATTCCTGTACCAGTCCCACATGGCCTTCTTTGGCTGCCAGGTGCAGAGCATTGAGTCCATTCTGTAAGCACAAGGGCCAGATCCATTACAAATATCAGATACACATTCCTACCTCACCCTGGGATAAGGAGAAGATTAGGAGCTGGAATACTATTACATCTCTTAGCTGACTGTCTACATAAGTCAGATACTTTGGACATGGCTGTTTAAGCTGAGGCTCTGTGGGACAAACTTCCCTGATAACATTTTTCTCATAGTAACAAATACATCAAAACAAACTGTATTTTGTGAGGCTCCAGAAAAGATGCCTTATTTTCTAATAGCTTCCCATTTCCATAGACTACTACCTTGGGCATCTCCATGGAGCCCAGTATTTCAAAACTTGAATGTATTTCTGCCCCACTTTACTGTAACCTTATCCAGCCCTACTGAGGTTTTATCAATACTGAGAAATCACAGGACTTAGCCAAATTTACACAGGATATGTCTACTCAATCAGGGTTATTCCATGCTGACATAGTTGTCCTGAACCCTGGTCTCTCCTCTGGGATAACTGGTATCAAATAGAAACCCAAAAGTACAAATAGACCAAAATGGTTGTTGATCACTTTTGACTTCTAAACTGATCCTTGATCTGGTACCTCTGCTGGTGTCTGATGAGCAAGTCTTCACTAAACTTTGATGTTTTGCAACCTCAGTCAAAAAGGAAAAGAAAATTAATGAAATAAAAGCTAGGATTGTTGAAAAGATAACCTAAGAAAGTCAGCATCTAAATCCTCTCCACATTAAACAGGAACAGGATACTTTATCTCATATAAATTCCTGCCATGGAAACTTGAGCTCCTTCTTCCTAGTATCCACATTCCACCCAAGGGAAAAAAATAAAATTGCAGTCTATTGTAGCTGAATTGCCAACCTGTTTTTCACAATCTTAGGGTATTTTTCACGCTACATCAGGCAGGTGACAGCGACAAATACTGCCATTCCCTCCAGCATTCTCCTGGTTTCCATATTGCAGGCATCAGGAGCAATACTCAGGTATTTGAGTAACCAGCAGCAAATTCAGCACTGCATAATTTTTATCACTTTCCCTGTCTCTGAGCAGTTCGGAGTCATTTCAATTGTGAAATAAAGCAGCAACTTCGTGGCTTTTATTTGTCCATTCACAGAGGCAGTTCAAGCCTGTAATTCCCAGTGGGATTTTAAAGCACTTAGCACTTCACAGGAGGCATTTGATGGGAGTGGGTCCAATGGCTTCAGACACAGCAATCCAAAGGCATTTCTGCACTAACTCCATTTAATTCCACAATCATGTAAGCAGCACAGGCAGATTTTGTGGTCAAATTCAGAAGTGGAACTATGAGAAAAGCAAAGGAACTAAAGAAAGGCCACAGTCACAGGCTGCCAAAAGCAGAGGAACACCCTTCTGCAGCCTGGTAGTTAGGAAATGTTAATGAGAAATGTGGTTTCAACCCCATTATGTGGGAAAAGCTGCAGCAACCAGAACATCCTTATTCCAGAGGAAACACTCTTATTATGGAGCTGCAGAGCCCAGGGGTAGCAGTAGTGCTATGCCCTAGTCAAGGATAAATCCTTAGCCAAAGATATGTGGTGAGGTTGACTGTAATCACCAGGATGAGGAATACTGCACATGTCAGGGAATGTTTTGCAGGCTGAACATGTTTCAGAAAGCTCCGATCTTTCTTGGTTTTTAATCTCAGCTGAGTATCAGCTAACCATAATTACTACCTACAGTGGCTGAGAGCTTTGAAATAGTATTTTGTGGGGAAACGCACAGTGTTCTTCTCACTGTTTAAGAACAAAGACCTGTTCTCGTATCTGATCTCGCAGATTCTGTCATCAACACTTTCCATGGGAATACGAAGGGCAGCTTGTCCTCCTCACAGTGTACACAGCTGATGTATTGCTGTGACATGTTATTAACCTTCTTCACTCTTTGGGAACAAACTGAAGTCCACAAACAGCAGAGAAATTGCAAAATTCACGACCCATAAACACCTCTGAATGCAAAAGGATGAGGATAATCTTCTGGTTTAGTTTACCGTGTGCCAAGATATGGAGAGACCAAGGCTTGTCCCAGTGCTTAATCTCTTAAAATACTTGTATTCCTACCTCTGAGACACATATCTGCTGATGCCACATTAAGCACCTGAAAGTTGATATTGAGTTTCTTTGCAACACACGACTTCTCTTTAATTCATTAAAACATGAGCAAAATGAATAGTTGAGGTCCAATAAAAAGCTTACAGGAAGAAACTCTAGCTTTAAAATAGTACTATAGACATTCAAATTCCATAATTCCTTAAATAAAGCAAGCTGGGGTAAGCAGTAGCAGTAGCAAGCCCTGCACTTTAAATGCTGAGGGCCAGCACAACTGAAGCCTTAAAGCAACTTTTGTTCTGTTTCTCCCTAATCAGAACCAACGCTGCAATTATTTCCCAGCCCACGTGGCTGATCCCTGCTACTTCTGATGATGGAATCTCAGATTTAATCAATGCAACTCCTCCGTTCCTGTCAAATGGATTTTTGTAGTTCAGAACAACAAAGGTTTCTGACACGTCCCTTTTTCTCTCCCATGCCCACCAAAAAGTTGGGGAGGGTGAAATTAGTTGTCTGCTAAGCAAAACTGTGCAGCATAAGGACAAAGCCTGCATACGCCATAACTGCCGCTCTTTTGGAGACCCCTTGGTAATTTTAACTCTCATAAAATAACATAATACTAAGCCTTCCAAGCTGGTTCTTGTTTCCAAGGGTTCCCCTGCAGTGCCTGATTCCCTCAATTCTCTTTCTCCTCCACCACTGAGGCAGAGACGTCAACACTTTGTATCCCATGGCGTGCTATAAACATGTTCACATACTACTGACTGCTCACAGCACTTCCTGCAGTGTCACCCTAGGTATCTGCACCACACTGGAAAAGTCCAGGCATTTCTTGGACGTCCTAAAAATGACCAGCCCTTTTAAAGCCAGTCCAAAGTCAGTCACTTATTCCCCGTAAGACAGGCACCATCACTGCTCATCTGGAAATCACCCAAAAAAGTCCCTGCTACCTCTGCCTTTGTATTCATTTGCCTCATGGAGCAGTCCTCATGGAATGGAAGCTCTTTCATCACTGCCTGGTTCAGCATCAGTCCTGCTGTGCAATTTACTCCTTTTGGGACATCACCCAGATCCAACAGCTTCTCCTATTCGCGCCTAACCCTACTGTGCCAAAGCAAACTGACACCATGGAAAAGCAGTGTCTTGGCAGAGCACCAGATCAACCTGTAGTTCAAAAGACATTTTAAATCAGCCAAGTCAGCGCTCTGTGGGCTTTTACACCCTTCCCTCTAAGCTCAGCTCTAAGTGACAGGTAGAGACAATAACCTGGCAGTCCTAGAAAGCTCAACTCACCTTCTGCTGGTGAGACTTAGTGAGGATGATAAAGAACATAAAAATGTAGAGATGGGGGAAAGAAAGTGTTTGAAGGAAGTGGGGAAAAAATTCTATGATAACAGCCCAATAGCAAAGCATAACTTCAAACCACAATGAAAATTAAAAAGCTTTTGTGACTAACTCTGTATGGTGGTGCTAACTCCTTTTGCCAGTAGAGGCAGAAACTAAAAAGCAGTATCATAGCCTTTGTTAAACGCAAATGCTTTTCTCTCTTTAATAAATGGCTCTGCAAAGTCTCTCCTCTGAATAAATCTCTTGGGGAAGTAAAAAGCACATGTGGCAACCTCTTTTCAAGAAAGATTTGGGAAAGGACACACTAGAGGGCTGGGCACGGCTTTCTGAAGTCCGAAGGTTTGTGCAAGTTTTTCCTAAAAATATCACAAAGAAACTAAGTGGATGATGGAAAAAAAAGAAAAATATTATCAGGTTACGAAAATTCTCCCTTTATGTTGCTTTATAGTCTAGGAAGTCAAGAAATTGAATTAACCTCCTGAGTGTCATCAAATGTGGTGCTGCCGACCCCATTATGCTACAGTGCCCCTTCAGACTATAGCTGGCACTGCTGGGAGAGGCAGTGCCTTTCTGTTTGGAGGGAGGGAGGGAGGGAGTAATTAACAGCTGTGCTCTCTCTCACTGTCACTGAAGGAATAGAGACCAATCAAATTAAAAGAAAGCCAACAAAACGAGAGCAAAAGCCAAACTGACAGAAATTTAAAAAGCCTTGGAACTGGAGGCCCCCAAAACTACCTAATATTTGAACCCTGTTCTATTCAAGGCATTAGACTTCACAGAGGAACGCAGAAGACTTTTCCAAAGCAAATGACACTGCCCATTGCATTTTTCTTTCCAAGACATCACCCTGAAAACTGACAGGTCTCCAAAGACAAGACAGAGCAATGTTACTCTATGTCACCTTTGGATCCCCAATTCAATTTCAGCAGGCAGCTGATGAACTCTCAGAATGGTCAGACTTTGGGGCCTAACTCCTGCTGGAACCTTGGGCTACACAAATGCACAGTGTAAGATTTAAGTTCATTTTGCTAATCAACATTTTGAACACGATGCGGAAGCAAGTTGTTTTCTCTTGCTACATTAACTAGAAACAACAACCACATCCTAAAAAACTACATTTGTAGCACAGGAAAAACAGCTTTAAAGGAATCAGAGATTTCCAATGACTATTGCTTATCCATCCTATAAAATACCAGGAACTGGATTTTTTAAGGGACTCTTCATAAAACAGGGGAATTTTGTCCCCTGACATTTCTAACTCTCTCCAGAAATAAACAGAATTGATTTATGATTTTCAGAATACATGACAGTGCTTGAATTCAGATTGAAGTAAGTAATCCCATAATAAGTGAACTTGTTATGAAGGTGGCATTCAATGAAGCATATTTAAGTAATATCTAATTATTAACTATATAACTGTATTATTAACTACTCTCTGTGCTCAGTATATCCAGAAACATTAAGCTCCATCATATTTTTGCAACAGTTACACTGAGAAAATACTTTGATTATCTATAAAGACATATCACTCTGAAAATCCAGGATCTGAGAAAAAAAAACATTGAAACTGAAGAAAGAATCTCCTGGTGTTCTCTCCATTCAGGAAAGCTTATATTTAACATTATGTATGGTTTTCTCAGATGGGATCTAGTCTAAAAATAGCATCATACTGAGAAAAAATACCCTGCACATACAAGGCTTCATTTTTAAAAGAGCATTGAGATATCTCACTCTTAAAAATAAAATACACCCCTGCATTTTGCACAGACTGTGTTTTCTTCTCCCCTTAGACAGCTGGAACACAATGACATGGACACCCCTGTCAAACCCTGAGGAGGACAAGAAGGAGGAGCAATACCTTGAAAGCTGCAGTAGCAGCTGCCATAGCTTACTCAATATTCCCTGACTCTAGCAGAGGGAGTCTGCTCCCACTCCCAATAAAATTTACAATACACCAGTGATGCTTAATCAGTGGAAGCACTGAGAGTCTTAGTTATCAAAAATCTCCATAAGCAATTTTATATGGCACCAGAACCGGAGTCTGAAGTGCTTGGTTGTGCTCAGTGGATGGTGAAAGCTCTGATCTCACGTACACAGTGCAAGAGGAGCTTTGTCACCAGCTGCAGGTGGGAAGCACTTTCCATGGAAGATAAATCTGCAGCAACCTTTGTCATATTCCTCTCATAACCAGCAAGAAAACATGAACACTGGGAAAAAACCTTGTAATGCTCCTAAGTAATTATCATATTAACTGTGCTCTGTCCTGGGGGTGAATCTCTTTGTTAATATTGGTGCTAATATCGGTTAATAAAGATGGAAAACTTGCTGGATCTATTTGAACACAGGAACTTGAGTCTAGCTTTACTCTCTCCTAACTGGGCAACTTGAAGTTTGCCACGTCATGTCTCATATAACTCAGGAAGTTCTTCCTTGACAGTCAGTCTTTTAAAAGAAACCTTCTCCCAGACAGTAAGACAAGAACCTTTCTGTATGTTTTTAATAAGCACAACATGAAAAGCTCCAGCTCTCACCTCCTCATCATTAAATTCCTTGGCACAGCCAACAGATTTGCTCTCACTCCTGTGCCCTAGCTTCCATTTGACCCATGTCTGCTTTATTCATCTGCAGCTTTCCTTCAGCAGGGAAGGTGATGGCTCCAAATACTTTAGATTATTTCACTTCTTATTCTTCCATTTACTCTTTTTTTCCCCAAAAGAATAGTGGTCACAATTCTGGGGTTTGACTTCCAAATGGCATAGCCATTGTCCAGTTAGTGGTCGCTTTGATCAAATCTGGCTAAGAGTTAGGGGAAAGCTGGGTACCATAAAGCCTGAGCTGTCAAATTTCCCATCAAAGAAACTGCAGTGATTTCACCAGAAAGGCAAGACACTTCTCAGAACTGATGCAGACACTTATTTGCATATTTATTTTAAGTCACAGTTAGAGTCTTATTAAATTTGATGGTTCTAGTCACTTAAACAAATGTTGCAAATGTAGGTCCCTAAGCTATGAAGCCAAAGTAATTGGATTTATATGACAGACCTACAAAAGAGGCAAGCCAAAACATTCTATCACATTACAGTCACATCAATGGTGGAACTTTAACAGTGTATTTTTACAGCGGTAATAATTTTCCAGAAAGGGGAGACAGTATGTTAAGCACAACATTTAAGTATCTTTTATGTTATGTTAGAGATAGTATTGACCGGTGATAAAAACACATTTAGTTTTGTGAAACAAGGTGAAAGCCCATGGCTACCCCTTTAGCCACCTGAGAGTAACCAGAACTGCATTGCCAATGCAGGTGAGTGACAAGATTTTGATCTGCTTGGACACGAGTTATCTGGGCAGCTACAAGTACACCTACTCAAGTGCTTACCTACCTCCTGAGATCTCACAGAAATAGCAAGGGAACCCTCAGACTCCCAGACTTGAGCTCTCAGGGGATCAGGTGCTTCACGTGGGATGGCTAAGGAAAATCCATGGGCTGAGCACACCACATTCAGTGGGATAAAGAGATAGGTAGTATTTCTACAGTGCCCACGTTTCTTGCAATTCACTCTTGCAAACTTCTGTCCTTCAAATATCTTACCTGATTACAGGTGTTAATGTCTATTCCACTTTTCAGGTATTCCACTACTTTGTCCAAATTGCCAGCTCTGGCAGCTCGGAGAAAGCTTGCATTGCTGTCAGACTGTAAAAAGAGAAGAAAAAAAAAATTCTCCAATTAGCCCCTGCTTAAACGAGAGTGAACTTCATCAGTGGTGAAAGGTTTCCAAATTTTACGCTGCAGGAGAATAAAACTGTGAAATAACTGACTTTGAATTATATCTGCATTACTTAGCATATTTAAATTAGGCAATAATGGCACAAAAGAACTGCAGACCTGTCAGAGTGAGCAAAATAGAGCAATAATTGCTGGCATTCAAAATTTAGCAAGAACTGAAAAAAAATAAAAAAACAACCATAAATCATAGTAACTGATATTGTCAACAAGAGAAAAATAAATGCATCAACTTGCTAACTATAGTTTCCTGGGGAATTATATATATATATATGATCTCCTTTTCTATATCATTTTAAATATTATTTATGTATTTTATGTATGTTATTTACTGATTTGTATAGATGTTATTTACAGATTTAGATATATTATTTTTAGATATATATGCTCAAAGTGGGCAGCACTGCACATGTAGCTAACCTTAGAACAAAGCGGATGAAGTACTCAAGGCTGAGTCTCTAAATCCAGGATCATATTGTAAATATTCCCACCCCTAAACTGCCTGCATTCATACATTAAAAAAATGTTTAAAAACCCTATAAAAATATGCTTTCATTTTTCAGCCAGATTGTGGGAGGTACTGTTAAGCAACGCAGTGTGGAACGCCTCAGCCCTCTTGCCTTTGTCTATGACTGCAACACAAAATGACATTGGCTGTTTGAAATCAGCCCAGGTTTGGATGTTCCCCCACACAGCCAAATTGGCTACTAAGACACCTGAGACCAGGACACAAACCCAAGTCGTGCAACAGAAGCAATGAATACACAGAATAAGCATTTGGGAACAGGGACAGCAGCAATTATCCCAGTTAAAGCAATCGAGTGGGAGCGATTGCAAGGAGCAGGTAAATAAGCAGGAGAGCCTGTTTGCGGGGGTGTGAGTCCAGAGCTAGAGGACGGCCCGCACTGTATCGGCCTGGGACTCGCCGTTCCACTGGAACGCCTCCAGCCAAGCGTGTTCTCAACCAATCCCACCTCCCTTGTCATTAACGCCGGGCAGAGCCACTCTTTCACATCATGAGAATATCCTAAAAGCCTCCCACTTCCAGCCACTTATTTCAGTTGCCCAATCCATTCCAATGCATTTATTTCGGTCACCCTGCTTATCACGCTGCACTAACTCACTTCACAATCCCCGATTCCAACCTATTTTAATCTGCAACAGATGGATGTCATCAAAATGATCCTTCTTACAACTGTGCTACATGCCAAGACAAAAATATTCTCTTTTAAATTCCTTTCAGCAAACTTCAGCACATTTTCCACATCTTTTACTGTTAGGAAAACAGACCATCTTTCTAAACATGCAGCAGGGGGAAAGGCAAGGGAACGCAGGAATTTACAGTGACAGAACTTTTGGATAGCTGCAGGCCTCAGTCAGGGGAGCATTTGGATGAGGTTTGATGCCAGTGCAGATTTTGACAGCAACCTGAAAGTTCCCTTGGAAGCCTAAAGGTAGCTGCACCCTTTCCTGGGATGAGGATGTGCTCATAAAGACACCAAACTGTATTTTAATGTTTAAATATCCTTGAAAAAAAATCAAGCGTCTTGGTAAAAATATTAACCAAGAACAAGTATCTGAGTGCATGAGGGGTAAATCTGGACACTCTGGTTGGGACAATCATCTTTGCCCTCAATAATACACACATTTTACCTTTTTTTCTCCCATTTTTTTCATGCTTTACTACTACAACAATAATTTACCATGGCAAAACTATGATCATCTGCTTTATATTTTTAAAAGGTTAAGAAAGAATGATGCAACAAATTACCACCTACAACTTTGGGTTCTTAGGGATGAATAAATCATTGCTTGTTTTTCTTTCATGCAGAATAACATAAAAGGCTAAAAATGCTGACATCTCCATTATTGTTGGAAGTTCAGATTGTAGCTAAGCCCACACAACTATATTCCATTAGTTTCTGGCTAAGAAGACACGAGCAGTGCTTTCCAAGTAGATTCTCATTTCCTTGATTCATAATTTTGTTACCTCATAATCAAATTGCTGCGGTGTACGTCACTTCAAAACACTTTCCACACACCTGAATACGGATCATAACACAAAATATGAACTTCTTGTCTACATAAAGTGTAATTCAGCAACTGAGATGCTTCATATATAAATTCCTGTACAAATACCAGAGACTGGTTCCACAAAATATTTATAAGTTTCAGCACCATGTTACAAGGCTTAGAAGTCTTAGAAGTTGGAAGAACTCAGATCTATTCTCTTTCCCAGTTTGTCAAATCTAATTTTTCAGTAAGTTGTCACTAGCTTGTCCTTTTCCCCATTCTTTTAATATTTTTAAAAGCATTTTTGTCAGCATGACTGTCTCAGACATTTACTCATTTTAGCACACTAAAACTTCAAATCCATTTTGACAAAATCCCCTCAGTAAACAACAGCAGCAGTTTTCTGTAGTCTTACCATGCCAGAAGACAATGAATTTGGATCTGTGGGCTTTTCCAATGGATTCCGTAATCTCTTGAAATATTTTTTTATTCACAGCTCCCCACAGTCCTCACAGCCCCTCAGA